>SSNP01000124.1:288750-350840 GCA_006937955.1 Pachypanchax playfairii | reverse complement strand
TACAGTGGGGCAAAAAAGTATTTAGTCAGCCACCAATTGTGTAAGTTCTCCCACTTAAAAAGATCAGAGAGGCCTGTAATTTTCATCATAGGTATACCTCAACTATGAGAGACAAAATGAGGAAAAAAAATCCAGAAAATCCCATTGTCTGATTTTTAAAGAATTTGCAAATTATGGTGGAAAATAAGTATTTGGTCAATAACAAAAGTTAATCTCAATACTTTGTTATATAGCCTTTGTTGGCAATGACAGAGGTCAAACGTTTTCTGTAAGTCTTCACAAGGTTTTCACACACTGTTGCTGGTATTTTGGCCCATTCCTCCATGCAGATCTCCTCTAGAGCAGTGATGTTTTGGGGCTGACGCTGGGCAACACGGACTTTCAACTCCCTCCAGAGATTTTCTATGGGGTTGAGATCTGGAGACTGGCTAGGCCACTCCAGGACCTTGAAATGCTTCTTACGAAGCCACTCCTTCGTTGCCCGGGCGGTGTGTTTGGGATCATTGTCATGCTGAAAGACCCAGCCACGTCTCATTTTCAATGCCCTTGCTGATGGAAGGAGGTTTTCACTCAAAATCTTACGATACATGGCCCCATTCATTCTTTCCTTTACACGGATCAGTCGTCCTGGTCCCCTTGCAGAAAAACAGCCCCAAAGCATGATGTTTCCACCCCCATGCTTTACAGTAGATATGGTGTTCTTTGGATCCAACTCAGCATTCTTTCCCCTCCAAACACGACAAGTTGAGTTTCTACCAAAAAGTTCTATTTTGGTTTCATCTGACCATATGATGTTCTCCCAATCCTCTTCTGGATCATCCAAATGCTCTCTAGCAAACCGCAGACGGGCCTGGACGTGTCCTGGCTTCAGCAGGGGGACACGTCTGGCACTGCAGGATTTGAGTCCCTGGCGGCGTAGTGTGTTACTGATGGTAGCCTTTGTTACTTTGGTCCCAGCTCTTTGCAGGTAATTCACTAGGTCCCTCCGTGTGGTTCTGGGATTTTTGCTCACCGTTCTTGTGATCATTTTGACCCCACGGGGTGAGATCTTGCGTGGAGCCCCAGATTGAGGGAGATTATCAGTGGTCTTGTATGTCTTCCATTTTCTAATAATTGCTCCCACAGTGGATTTCTTCACACCAAGCTGCTTACCTATTGCAGATTCAGTCTTCCCAGCCTGGTGAAGGTCTACAATTTTGTTTCTGGTGTCCTTTGACAGCTCTTTGGTCTTGGCCATAGTGGAGTTTGGAGCGTGACTGTTTGAGGTTGTGGACAGGTGTCTTTTATACTGATAACGAGTTCACACAGGTGCCATTAATACAGGTAACGAGTGGAGGACCGAGGAGCCTCTTAAAGAAGTTACAGGTCTGTGAAAGCCAGAAATCTTACTTGTTTGTAGGTGACCAAATACTTATTTTCCACCATAATTTGCAAATAAATTCTTTAAAAATCAGACAATGGGATTTTCTGGATTTTTTTTCCCTCATTTTGTCTCTCATAGTTGAGGTGTACCTATGATGAAAATTACAGGCCTCTCTGATCTTTTTAAGTGGGAGAACTTACACAATTGGTGGCTGACTAAATACTTTTTTGCCCCACTGTATGTATGTATGTATGTATGTATGTATGTATGTATGTATGTATGCATGTATGTATGTATGTATGTATGTATGTATGCATGTATGTATGTATGTATGTATATATGTGTGTGTGTGTGTGTGTGTGTGTGTGTGTGTGCAAAAAGTACACGTGTGAAATATTTTGGCATTCCTTGCTCAAACAAGGTCTCCTAAACTATCCTGGTGTGAACATGCCCCAAGTACCAGGGTAAAAGTGTTCAGGGTCACATATTGGAGACACATCTCTGCACATTGTCTATACTTTAGCATCAATTTAGGCAGATTATATACCAACACTATAAATATAAATTATATATTTAAAAATGTAGTAAATAGATCGAGTCTTCACAAGGGTTAAGTTTGTGTAATTCTCAGTCGTCCCGGACATGATAATCTACAAACTGTACGATACCATCCCTTCTCATCTTACCTGGTAAGAAAGAGAAAAAGGAGCCTCTCCCTTGATGTAGGCTGGTCTCTGGTGCTAAAGTAGGTGTAGATCTGCAGAGCGAACAGCACCAGCCAGAAACACATGAAGAGAACAGGAAGAACAAGCTGGTTCCACAGGGACATACCTAAAGCAAGAAGACCGTACACTTCCACCACCTGGGAAGAAAAAAAGACACAAAAAGGGGAGGAGGTGGTAAATGGGTCAAACACAGACCGTTTGAAATGACATAGAAGGAAAAGCTGCAGCAGGTCTATTACCTGAGCCAGCTCCCTGTAGGCAGTCTTAGCCAGGTTATATGGTACCAGTAAGTTAGTAGCCAGGAAGTAAATGACCTCCAGGCCTGTAAAGATCATGGAGAACCTATTGATGAAGACAATGGTCTCCAGAGGGACCAGACAAAGCCTGGCCACCAGGGGAAGGAGGTGAGCAGAGAAAAGCCAAATCCTCTTGGTTTGCATCACACAGGAACAAAGCGTGCACACCACCAGCTGACCTGAAAGGCGAGGCATGAAGAATCATAATTACAAGGAAATAAACACAAAGTTATCAGATCACATCAAAAAGAAAGTTTGTAGATATATTAGTTGAACTTTTTATGTATCAGGGAAATAATCAATCACCAATCAGTCCAAAGGAAAGTCAACTGGTTGTTTACAGATGACAACAGATAGGAAAAAGAGTGTATTCAACCTCTAAAACATTTGTTCTCTTGTAACAGTAGCAGTTTTTGCTTTCTCAGGTTTTTCTCTGTGCTGAAGAATCAGCACTCTGTAAGGTCTATTTATAGCACAGGAGACTCCATTCCTATTCTCTCATAAGCTGAAACCAGCTTTCATACAGTGGAAACACTGCAGCATTTCTCCTGTAAACCAACCTACTTTCACACAAATAGATGTGCTAGTTGATCTTTAGTTACACATTTAAAACTAACCAGTTTATATCAATGTAAATGGGTAAATTCTAGTTCAGCAGATCAACTGAATGTTTTTTTAACACTCCGTGTTTTCCAGGAGCAAATGCAGCAAACAAAAACAAAATAACTCAAATGAATGAGAAGTAAACATGTGGTGCACATGTGACTGGGAGTACTCGTGTGGTAATATACCTATGAGTGCAGTGGTGAATTTGTTCATGGAGAGAGGCTCCAGATAGACAGGTCCTTCATAGCCTGAGTCCAGTTCACTGCGAACATAATCCCTGACAAAAAGAGGTAATAAAGCTGAGCATAGAGACAATTATATTGTGAGCTCTTACATAACACCCATATCTTGTATAGCCCAACCCCAAAAGTGTTGATCTTTTACACATAAACTAGAAGAACAGAGGTTTAAACCAGGCAGGTATTTATCTGGTAGAAAACAGCACACTGTAAAACTCTCTGTGTACACATCTAAATGTTGTAATACATGTTTACAGTGGTTTAAATAATGCTTCTGACTGAGGGACTGTAACAATGTGTGATATGTACCTTGAGACTTGATGACCAGCAAACAGCAGCAAGGCCGTGAGAACATACAAGTAGAGTTTAACCAGATGCTGACGAGGCAGAGTCAGAAGAACCAAGCTCAGGATGTAACCTGTCAGCAGTCACATGGAAAATTAGAAAGAGAAACTACCTGAACTTTAAAAGCATCAATAGTATCTTTTGCCTTTAGATCTCACTCTGTTTTGGTCAAAAATGATCATACTCAATATAAATCTCTGAGAGAATTGCATTGTGTATTTTTATTGTTTCATTGATGTATCTATGAACACTCTTTCCATAAAACAATCTGAACCCATGTGCAGAAAGTTTTTACTGTTCAGCAAGTTACTTTAGTTTCCCTGCTCTGCCTTCTCTTATTTCCACTGGTCCACCCACAGCACTCATCAGTGCATACCAAGTCTATTAGCTCAATACACAAGGTCAGCCAATTTAGATAGAACACAAAGCTCCACAAAAACAGAAAAGTCTTCTCTATTTTGGTCTCTTTCAGCTAAAACATTGAACTTTAATTTTAAATGTGCTTTACTGAGGAAAGATGGATGACTTCACGTCACTATTTTCATCACTAAGAGTTGGAATTAATACCTGATGCATTGCAGATGAAAACACACAAAAAAACAAATGTTGTGATCAAATGATATATTTTCTACTAATACTAAAACCTGGGAATTTAGTTTTTTTCTCTCTATAAGGCTGAACAAAAGTGAAAGTGGAACTAAGAAAAGTCTATTTAAGTGAGACTAGACAAACACCACAGTCAAGAGGTTTCACCCAAGAGCACGTTTGAAGCAAGAACCTTTTTTTTGTTTGTTTTGACCTTAAAGTTCTGGCTCTAACTCTGAGGAACTGGTGCCACAGTAGAACCAAGAAAAAACCTAGAAAAGAACTGCTTACTGCAGGGATTAAAGTCCAGAGCCAGAGAAACATTTAATCTGCTCATTCATTTTACTGAGAGTGTTAAACCAGAGTAACTTTCTAAATGACTGAAAGCACTTTCAAGTGTTTGTGACATGCTCAGGTCTCAATAAGGCACTTAGCTGTTTTATATCTTTGTATATGATGTAAACTGTTTCACTTTTATAAATAAGTATGAAAAGTTTTTATGAGCTTTGGGTGAATCTCAGTTTTGAAGGCTATTGAAACCAGAAGTGACGAAACACAGAAACGCAGCTCTTTGTTTACATCTTGAATGAAGATTGAAAAGCATTTGTGAGTTTGTGTTTTTGTTGCTAAAATGGTGAAACGTTGTATAGCAGGCGGTTGAAGCCACACTGCTTCATTAACGTATTTCTGTAAATTAGACACAGAATGATGGAATTACTCATGTTGAAATAAAAGACTTCAAAAGGACCAAAGATAGATGTTCTGACTCAGTGGGTTAGATTTTAATCCATAAATGTTAAAAATAAAAAGCAACTGAAGTTTTAAATCTGCTGCAGCTGTCAGATCAACAGGATCTTCCTGTTCGCTCTGAAACAGGCTGCTATCATGAGGACGCGTCATGAATGTTATTGATTTCACAGCTGTCACCAAACAAACACACGGATGCATCTACAATTCATAATATTTAGAACCCACAAAAAGCAGATAATCAAAGGGAGAAACACTCAACGTGCACTCGCTCACACTGGAATCTGACTTTAGTAAATCTATGAGAGAGTTCTCAAGAGAATTTTGGTCTTTTCCCTCTCCCTCCTTTTTTATGCTCTGATCCAGCTGTTTATCTGTAACGTTCATCCACGATGATACTAAGACTGACTGTGTTTGATCAGCAGAACTTGAAGCCTGTGGAACCGATTTTGGCTCAAACATATTTGACTGTGTGCATCAAAACTTGTTCTCTTCACATGATCTCTTCTCCTGAGTCGATTTCTCTTTCAGAAAGAGACAAACCCTCAGAAACGACAGATTCTTGACCTGATTCTCCACTTTTTTCGTTTCTGCCACAGTAATCGCTTTGCTTATATCTCTCAATCTGCCCTTTTGCCACTTTCGGTAATTGCACATTTCTCTAAATTGTGCAGTGAAACACCATAAATATGCATATTTGAGGCTTTAATATAAAAAATCTGTGCATCCCGATTTATGTAGAGAACTAGCTTCTGGACACAAAGGTAATATTAATTGATATGACGTAGTAAAATACATTTTAAAAATCTGTGTCAGAGACACTTTAATAATACATTGTGTCATCAAATTGTAAACTGTGGTGCACTTAGTAAAAAAATATCTGAAATGTATACTTTTTTATATTCATTATGAAAGAGGAGAAAAGGGGATATTTGTACTCACCTACGTAGTGCAGGTAGAGTGCCAAATATTTGTACTGAAACAGGGGATTGTTGGAAAGGCTGGAGCGCTGGATCTTCTGGAAGAAAGAACTTACATCCCAGCGGTACAGGACATCGAGCAGCATGATGCTGGGAACACGCAGACCCACATTGAGCACTGCCTCAACACGGTCCTTCACTGCCATGGCCTCAGGTAAACCTCTGATCAGCAGGCAGAACTGACCACTTAGACAAGATGTTGATAGTGGGTTCTCTGTGGACAAAGAAAGACAATACAAAAGAAAAGGGGAGATGGATATTTAAGGACGCTGTTACAGAAGATGAGGGTAAGAAATAATGTTTTAAAAAGCCCAGACACAAAAAATAGTTGGATTATTAGAGGTCACAAAAAGAAAGAAAGCCACCGGGAAACGCACAAGAAGTGAACCAAAACAAAATATTCAGTTATCACAGCTGCAAAAAGGCAGAAATGCAGCAGGAAATACAGGAACTGACAGCACAAAAACTACATCCACATTTGTAAAGTTCTGAACTTTCTCAGAACCCTCGAATAAGAAGCTTTCTATTGTGACAATTTTTGAAAACTAAATTTAACACCAAGGAGCAAAAGTTGAATTTGTGCTAACTCACAAGACAATATGCAGCACCCTTTTCTACATGTGAAAATGTACATAATTTTTGGTAAAAGATACTAAAAAAGCAGAATGTTGCGCAATATTTCTTCAAAAAACCAATACAATGATTTGACCACAAACCTAGAACAAACACTCAGGAAGCACAATGACAACACAAGCTGGCAGCTTTGAAAGGCATGATTCGCCTAATCAGTCTGCAAAAGAAAGTAAAACCATCCCAAAATTTTGTACATTCAGTCGCGCTGTACAGAAGACCTTTTATCTAACATGTTTGAGTTCTATTCTGCATAATAGAAAATAAAATTCAAGTATCAAATATCTAACAATATACTCCATAATGTGATATAAAGAATATTCTGTTTCATTTCACAGCACAGTAGCATCACTTCATTGCAGCTGATGTAACCTTTTTGATAATGAGTATTTTTTACTTTTAGAGCAACATTTATGTTTTGGAGGTTCCACATGTGAAGACAGATTCAAAACCAAAAAGTCAGTGTTGGTTTGAAATATTTTCCATTCTTACTTACTGGTAAAGTGTCTCATTACTGGTCATCACTCAACCCTAGTACACCAAAGGGGACTGAGGCACTTTTAGAATTAGACATCTGTTACTATATTTAACACCTTTTCAGACTCTTTTACTAAGATTCAATCAATCAAATCATTTTATCTTATCACTCATGTCAGTCACAGAAAAACTGACCTCTGTCTTTATGTAAAGTAAAAAAAAAAAAAAAACAATGTAATCAGTGAGTTTCATTTAAATTTGATATAATCATCAAAAATGATTAAAAGGTTTTTATGGTGATTATCTGCTATTCCAGTACCAAACTGATCATGTTGTTCTTGTTTAGTTAAGAAGATTCTGCTGCTGTTCTTATGCTAAAACTATCCACAACCAAAGTTCCTTCATGTAGGAAAACTTAAAGACCTTAAATATATTAGAATTAACTTAACAATCCTGCAAACCCAACTAAGTTAAGTAAAATCGGAATCGGTTTATTGCCAAGTATTATTTGCACAACATAAGGAATTTGTCTTGGGTGAAGGTGCATAGAGAATAAAGCAAAGTGAGAAAAACATAAACCTAAAGAAACCAGCAATATTATATAGGAAACATTAAAATAACACCTATAAAATATTCAGAAATTAAAAATATAAAGATTAATAAACATTTCATTTTACAGGTTTTTCTTTGTTTTGCAATTTTTTTCCTGAAAGTGACAAAACTTTAGAACTTTAAATCTCCCTCGACTTGCTCTCTTAAATCTTTTTATCTCTAAAACTCTGATTTAGGTGTTGCAAGCAACAAAACACAGACACGAACTGCTTAATATTGTTAAATCAATCTAAACATTGCGTTTGATTAGGTTGTTTCTAGCATTAGTTTGCATTATCTTAAAAGTCCTTAAATCTCCAGATTTTTACAAAAGCGTTCAATGTCTTACACGTTCTCTATTTGTTATTATCCCTACAGCACTAGGACAGGATGCTAAGAACTTACATAACTGAATTCAGTGGATGGAGACTGCTTCGGAATCCTATCTTATGTAACACAACCATTAACTCCTGTATTTTTGTCTGTCCAAACATTCACGAATCATGACTCGGATTTTTAAATCTAGTTTCAATGATTTATGTATATTAACAGCATGACACACATCAGTTTGATTTAAAGGTTTTCTAATTAATAGCATAAAGTGGACTATAAATAGTGTGGAAGTAGTACGCTGGTATCTGTATGCTAATAACAACTTAAAGTAAACAAGTATCGTTTTCTCTCTAACAACTCTACACATTCTACAAATGACAGCAGTGTTTCTCATCTTAGTCCCACCATGTTTTGTAACGTCATATTTTACAGTAAAACTAAACACACTGATGTATAATATCGGCATTGACAATCTTTAGCATGAGTGAGTGCTGCATCGACTCTTGTACGTGCCATGAACTTTAGTAACCCCTCCGTCTCGACGTGAGAAAAGAACTAGGAGCTACGCCGCAAAACAGAAAGCAACACTTTGCGGAGTAAACTAGTGCTTCGTGAAGGTAATACAAAACAAATAAAGGCCTCTGAGTTTATGGAAGCATGTACTTTATAATTGTTGTGTTGTGAATGAAAAACAGGAAACAAAAAGCCACTGGTGACAGTCGTACGTGCTTAGTAGAGGTGATGAGCTGCATTGAGCAGGAGGCAGCTGGCGCAGTGGAAACAATTAAAGCTAAACGTATTCAGATAGCACTGCTGTCAGTTACATACACTATGAACATCAACGAAGAAACCCAGCACATTTTCTTTACCCACAAACACATACATAAACGCTCATATGTTAAACTGTTAGACATTTAGAGCGAAATGACGATTACCCTGTTAGTTAGTCCAATTCAAGCCGTGCTATCAAGCAGCAGACAGCTAGTTGTTGTTGCGCTAAGTCGAGAATTAACATGAAAAAAAGAAAACTTACTTTTGAAGGACGATGTTTTCAACTATGGACAATCGTTTCGGGGTGCCTGTTTGGTCGTATATTGACCATTTTAACTCGGCACCACCCGAGATAACGGTCCTTCAGATGGGTGTGCTTCACAGTAAAAAGACGCGACCCGACCGCTCATCTTTCCAGGCAGCCATTAAACGGCGTACCGGAGGATGTCCCGCGCATGCGCATTACGGTCCGCTCTGGAAATGGGTAAGACTGACAAGCAGCAGTTAGAGCTCTGAACAGGTTTTGATGCGGAGGGCTCAGCCTTTATGACCGAAACAGACATTTCCACATCACTCATTTTGTATGTAAATGTAAAACAATTTATGCAACAAGTCGCCTACTTATAGTAAAAGTATGAAGTTCCACCTTTATATTTATAAAAACAAACATCAGATTGTTCTTCAAGCTGCTGGAGATAAACACCACTCCATCAAGATCCTGTGAAGGAACATGCTGTTAGAAAAAATGTTTTGATGGATGTAGTTTATTCATTATGACTTAAATGTCAACAAAAAGCAACAACTTTTACTTTGTTAAAGTGCCTGATGTATCAGTCTGTTATCAGAAGCAGGTCAACTGATTGCTGCATTTTACAGACATTTCAGTCAAACTCAAGTTGTATTTGTTCAGCTCTGGTTCTGGAATCAGTTCACAGGCAAACTATAGTGTAAAGTTCAGAAGATGGGTGATATTAGGGCTGTTTAAAAATGTCACAGTAAAATATTTGTTGACTGGTAAATATTTTACCCTCCAAAAACTGTTGTTTCCAAAATAAAAAGTCCATCAAATGTATCACAACATCACAAAAAACAAATATGGATTATTTAAACCAGAAAATCAGCATCGCATAAAAATCCACTAAAATTTTGTTTATACTTAATATTTTTCTTATAAAGAGTCCAGCTGGTCAAATACATAATACTTTTGTTTGGTTTTACACAGTTGTTTTTGTACTAATAATTTTGTCTTGAGTTATGTTAAAAATAGAAATCGGAAAAAAACCCAGAAATATGACTTATGCAAAAACAGCATCCAACAAGTAAAACTGGAACAGTAAACAGTTTTTATGTATATAGTATGAAATAAGTGAATTTTCAAGAGAAAGCATGTAATACTTTGTTTGTTTTTTTTATCTGCAGTTATATTGTTTGTTCTTTTAAACTTATTTCCCATCCTAGCCTTTTTCCAATTACTGAGAGGTGTTGCGTCGAGATATGTTCCTCTGTCGAAAACTGTTTCCCCGCTTTTATCCCTAAACATTTTTATAATTTAATGTCTGGTCCTTTTTTACTCGAAAAATACACCATAATGACTGAATATTGCAAAAAAGTATTGTTTCCTCGGTGTTTAGTTGTAAAACTGACATCCTCAATTGACTTCGTAAAGTATCCTGTGATTTTTATCTTCCCACGCTAAACTTCGTACATTTTAGCTGAAATGTTTATGTAATTAGCAACTTGAAGGTTCAAAATTCGTTGTCTCAGAACAGTTTCGCCGCGTGTCTTTGTGGAAATGTAGACAAGAGCAGCCGATAGAAACAGATTTCACGGGGGAACACATCTCTACGTAACACCGGAAAGCTCGACCGGAAGTACACCGTGTGCGTCGCTCTCTATCTATGTAACTGAATTGCAGACTTCATTCATTCAGTTACTATCAACAAAAGAAAATCAGTGTTTATTAGTATTGCATGTTAGCTTGCTGTGACAGGTAAGAGCACCAAAACTGTGGAGTGTAGTTAAGGAATATTCTCTAATTTTAGCCGGTTACTTCTATTTAGAGTTAGCATCACATGCTAAAAATAAGCAGGGATTGTTCAAGTGTTTACGTTTGTTTGACAGTCTTTTTGACTTTAAATACTCGTTAAAACAACATTGATATGCCCACTTACAGTGCTGCACATTAAAATATCTTCTATTTTCTCGTTTTTCCGCTATGTACAAGGTCGTGCATGTTTGTAATAGTCGCTGAAAAGATCTCCACAAAGGTCTATGCTGCTGCCGTTTGTATGTGCGTGAAGATCTTGTGTGGAACATGTCGGTATCAGTGATCATTAAATGGGGAGGGCAGGAGTACTCCATCAGTTCTTTGTCAGAGGAGGACACTGTGATGGATCTGAAACAGTCCATTAAGTCTTTGACTGGGGTGTTGCCAGAGAGACAGAAACTTCTTGGACTCAAGATCAAAGGTCAGAAGACACTGCTTAGAAGTTTTTTCTTCCCCCAATCCAAAGATTGTTTTCTATATGTAGAAAACCAATAATTCTTGATTCAAAATGAACTGTGGAATGTTATTTTAGAAAGGTTATGTTGTGTCTTATATTGTTCCTGCATTCAGGCAAACCTGCGGAGGATGAAGTGAAGCTCGGCTCTCTGAAACTAAAGCCCAACACCAAAATTATGATGATGGGTACCAGAGAAGAAAGCCTGGTAGGTGGAAGAGTGAGAGTGGGAGCCATTAAAAATGACAGTTACAGGCAGTTTATGCTGTTCTTGATGCAGTTTTTTAGAAGGGACAGACTGGACTTCTTGAGGAAGCTCAAGTCTTTTAATGTTTGCAGCAAAATGTTGAAGATCTTTTCTAAGTCTACTGGAGAGTGAGATCACACCTACAGTCACCACTTGGGGAGGAGCATCAGAGCTGGTGACGTAAAGAGGCTGAACAAACAAAGAAGAGTGGTTCTGTTCTGGGGACTGAACTTGAGTCTGTTGAGTTGATTGTCCAAAGAAGAACATGAAGAACATGATGGAAAATCCTCATCATCCTCTTCACAACAATGTTACTCAACAACAGTGTGTCTTCAGTCAGAAGCTTCTTTAGATACGCTGCAACACAGACGCTACAAGAGGTTCTTCCTGTCCACAGCTAGAACCTTCTATGATCCCTGAAGAAACACTGTGTGCCCTTTAGGGATTAACTCAGTATTTTTTAACTGAATCAAATTTGAATAAACTCCAAACACGACCAGCAAGTTCACCTCTAGATGCTTCTGTTCAGATGTAATTATATCAGTTATAAGAGAAGCTGCTCAGCTCTGATTGAGCTGGTTTTAAACTTGACTCATACACTTATAGCTTCGTGCTTGTTTTGTTTTTAAAGGAAGACGTTTTAGCCCCTCCCCCAGAGAATGATGATGTCGTCAATGATTTTGATATAGAGGAGGAGGTCATAGAGGTCGAGAACAGGTCAGACATTTCTTCTAATTTTGCCTGTCGAATCATATAAAAAAGAAATAGACATGTGCACACCAGATTTCCCTGTTTTTGCCATAGAGAAGAGAACCTCGCTAAAATAGCCCGCAGAGTAAAAGAATACAAGGTGGAGGAACTTAATCCTCCACGAGAAGGCAAAAGGCTCCTGGTGCTAGATGTGGACTACACGCTTTTTGGTGAGTTATCAGTAATCATCGACTGTGAGACGCCATTTTGCTGTGGTTTGACTTATAGATTCTATGTTTTGCTTTGTCTGTAATGTCAGACTGCTTTGAAAATCTGAAATCCATCTTTACTCGTCAGCTTATCAGTGTTTTGTCTGATCCTGAACACACTGAATTGATCCTGTCTATAGATCACAAGTCATGTGCAGAAACAGGCCAGGAGCTAATGAGACCCTACCTTCACGAGTTTCTAACATCAGCCTACGAGGACTATGATATCGTCATCTGGTGTATGTATCTTCTATTTCACTGTTTAAAAACACGTCAGAGAAAAGAATGTGAAAGTAACTCTGTGTAACTAATTACTTGATAATTTCGGCATGTTTTTCTCTGTAGCTGCTACGAGTATGAAGTGGATTGAAGCCAAAATGAAAGCAAGTATTCTCTTTGTTTGCTTTTTCCTGAAACTTTGTTTATAAATGTGCCAAATTTAATAAGTGAATAAAACATTTGAGCATCTTAACTCACAACTTAGACTAAAGAATAAATAATTTTTGTGAGATAAAGTTCTGCATAAACAAATCTTTATATTCATTTTACTTTTCAAATAGAAATCATCTTTCTTTAAATTAAAAATCCAGTTCTTCCATGTTTTTTTTTTTCTTCTTTTTCCTTTGGAATCTCCCCTGAAGTTACTGCAAGCTGAACTCTACATATTGTTGCACTTTTCCACCACTAGGTGGGAGTGTTAGACTGTTGAAGTTGCTTCAGCGTCACTGAGTTTAGATTATAACACAGTCCTGTTTGTGTGCGCGTGTAGGAGTTAGGAATGACAGACAATCCAAATTACAAGATTACCTTCGTGTTGGACAGCGCAGCCATGATCACTGTACACACCCCGAAAAGAGGGGTGGTGGAGGTTGGTACACAGCAGCAATATAACATGTATACACTGTCTTTATTTGTGACAACAAACTTTTTAATGATTCAAGAGTTGTCCGACCGAGTACTGTCAGTGTTTTTTGCTGTGAGGTGATGACGGAGATCTTTGGTGCACATCTCCAGGTGAAGCCTTTAGGTGTGATCTGGGGGAAGTACGGAGAATTCTACAACAGGAAGAACACCATCATGTTTGATGACATCGGACGAAACTTTCTCATGAATCCCCAGAATGGACTGAAGGTAGGCCCCTCGTCTTTTTGTCACTGACACTTTTATCCTCTTGGCATTTCGCTGGAACTTACCTTCTGTGACCGTGTGTTAGATCCGACCCTTCATGAAGGCCCACCTCAACAGAGAGAAGGACAGAGAGCTCTATAAACTGGCTCAGTACCTAAAAGAAATTGCAAAGCTGGACGACTTCAGCAAACTGAACCACAAACATTGGGAGAGGTGGGAACACGTATGATACATGCATGTTGTGACAACTGCATTTAATAGCACACCAACCTATTCTCCTCATGATAAATCCCTCCGAACATGTTTCTAATAATCACAATGTTTATTTGTGTGTGTGCAGGTATTTATCGAAGAAGCAGCACCACTGAGGAAATGCTCCACTGGCGTAATAACATCTGGGCTTAATCACGACCACATCCTTTTCACACACGTACCTTTTGTCAGGAGTCCGTCTTTCCAAGCCTCACTGTGAGCCTGCACTAAACGTGCAGTCATCGAACCTTAGAACGGACATAGAATTCATCACTTACACGTTTGCAGTTTTGCATGTTCTCTGCTAAGTCTGGAACATTTTGCTCAATTATAGCTTTTCTTTTTTCTTCTTTTTTTTTTTTACATTCACTTGAATGACCGTAGCAATTACAGGCCTGCAGGGCAGTAAAAACAAGGACACTTGATCTGGAACTGCTCGTCTAACACACGCGTTACTCGATCATTTACATCTGCTTTGTCATGTAACAGTACGATAAACTTTACACAAAAAAGGTTAACACCTTCCGGTGCGACTGTCAATCCTCACACTGCAGCGAGGAAAACGAGATTAAAATGCATCTGGGTCAGTAACTGACGTCTTCCTCTTCCCTCTAAAAACATCAAATTCTAAAACAAATATCACTGTTTTCAGTGACCGAGAAGTTATTTTAATAAACCACTTACTCATTTATGCTGCATATCTATTTTGTGGTTGCTGTCACAAAGGATTTATATTGGTAAATGCTTTAAGAGCAGTGGTCAAAATAAAACAAATAATCTACAACATACAGTTTGATGTGCAACAGTTTACAGTTTGAGCCTTAATGTTCAGTTAAAATGTTCCGATTGGTTATTTTAACACTTTTATCAAAGCAGCTGGTTGCAGCGGGACTTTGCACATGGATCTGCATGTTGGAGGATGTTATACATTTGTATGCTAAATGTGTGTAAGTGGTTTCCATGACTGACTGAGTGTCTGTTTCCCCAAAGTGTATTTGTGTTGTTACGAGTGTGTATTTTGTACATGATGCTGCATTTCTGGACAAACGTACTGAAACAAAGTTCTGTTCATTTTATTATTATTATTATTATTAATATGGTCATTGTTATTACTCCTAGTAGGATTATTTATTTGGAGCTTTTATTAAACTTTTTGTTTGGTTGTAGATAAAGAACAAAGTAAACGCTAGGAAACTTTCATCTTATTTTTTGTTTTTATTTTAAAATGGTTAAAATGAAGCTGATTTTTTTTGTTAGAATATATCTGAAGAGATGAATAAAGACATTTTTGGTACATGTTTTAAGTTTACAAGAATTTTGAAATTAAACTCTGACCATATCTTGAGATATTGTGACTCTGTTTGAATTTGTTGGTGTTTTCTCATGACCGTCCAAACATCCAGACTGTAAAAATAACTATAACATCCCCAAAAACTATTTTGTTTCCTTATATAATGGTGTTCATTAACAGTTTCTTACTATATAACAACTAGACGCAACAGAAGTTGAGGCTTAAAATAAAACTAGTGCCCCCTAGTGGCTGGCTGAAGTTTACATTTTAACTCCCACCCCCTTTTTTTTGTAAACAAACATTTTCCTGACAAAAACATAAATATTTGTTTCAAATGTTGACTTCAGTTGATTCATATACTTATTATGTTTCTGCAGTTTGTTCAAATATTATTTTTCTAATAGGTTTAGTTGTAACCAGATAGTTGAGGTTGTCTGCGGGTGGGTCGGCAAATTAAAACTCAATAAATTTGAAAGTAGCACACAATGCAGTAAATTAGGATGCTTATCGTTTTTATTAGGAAATGTTTATAAAAGATTGTAGGAAAAACTCACAAATATGTTACAGAGAAGAAAATTATATTTTAGTAATTTACAAAAATGAAAACGCTTAAACAATTCACCATAGATCCACAGAAGTAAGTCAAAAGAAGATTTTATAAATACTGTACATGTATATTATCTATTAAACTTTATGCCCAACTTTGATAAGTGTGCGAAAACAAAAAAAATAGAAACTGGTTGCCTTTTCTTCCTTTCCATGTGGCAGCCGCACAGACGTGGAACTTAGCAGCTCACAGCTTTCTTGTTAACTCTAAAAAATACAAAAAGAACAAATCAATTAAAATAAAACCAAATGAATCCAATTATATTACAGACACATTCATTTCCAGTGAGTGAAGTAAAACACTCACATGCACTGACTCCAGTGGCCCCATGGTCCCAGGGTGTGCTTGTCTCGAGCTCGCACACAGAAGACATACTTCTTGTACGTAACGTCGACTTTGTAATTTTTTTCTTCAGAGATTTCCTCCTGCCCCCCCCAAAAGAGATGCAATGCATTAGAGAGAAAATAATCTGGCTAAACTGGAAATCAGATTTTCATTTGTCTTACTTTTATTGGTGTCTGACTGTCGCAGGAATGTCCAAGGGGGACAACCTTGACCTGGAAGTGGAGGCCAAAGAAGGAGCAGGGTTCCTGCCAGGATTCGGGATATTTCCAGCTGAACTCTTGGTCACTGGCAGTCAGTCCAGGGAGCTTTGCTGGCGTTACTACATTAAATAAAAAGAAGAGAAAGACAAATTGACGATGAGCATAGGTTGAATAGTTGGATGAAAGTTTGCTAAACCAACCTGAGGTACAGATATAAATCTCCATTTAGAATTACATTAAACAAACCACGTTGTGTGAAATGACCTACCGATCTCGCTCATGTAGAAAGACTTAGTGTAAGTTTCCAGGCGAGAGTAGCTGTGTATGTACACTGTCAGAGAGATGCGATGCTTTTCCTCTTCATAAGGGCAGTTAGCGTCGTGGCAACGGACCTCGGATCCATCAGCCTCCAGCTCACAGGGAATCTCCTTCATGTAACTGAAATCAAGACAAACCAGTCAGTAAAAGAAAATCCAGACCAGGACGCGAGGCCTTCACATCGTCGTTAGAGTAGACGATTCAATACCCAATAACACGATAGCTTAAAGATGACAGTCATGATTGTGAGACTCGCCGTAGCTTCTATAATTACCGATGTGCCTTCACCAGGAGCACAGCAGCGTGAGATCTGTGCTGCGTTCTCTTCCAGGTGCAGTGAAAGGAACCTTTGTAGTTGGGTGCAGAACAGTGGATGTGACCTGGAGGAATCGAAACAGTGTCAGTTCCTTCGTCTAACTTCTTGATTTATTTTTACTTGTGAGCAGTTTGTGGAACATTTCTGCTTCTCGGAGCACTTTGGTTTTAAAGTGACCTCATGTTGATGTTTGGTCATGAGGCTATAACTTTAAAGTGTTGAGAAATGTCGTAAATTAGCCCCCACTCGACATAATGTTTCGTAATCGTTGTTATTCACTTTATTTTTACATTTTGTGTCATAGGTTCATTGATTTATCGCCATTTAGTGCTAAATTCTTCACTGTAACATTTTTTAAAAAGTATTTAGATTGTTTGGAGAATCAGTGGCATTTACAGAGTGATTTGGATCAAATCCATGTTTATTATCTGACTCTCAGCGTAATTTCTTCCCACCATTTCATTCATTTTCCCTTCTTACGAGTGCCTCTCAGTTGTTTGTGCAGAATGCTGTTCCCACTTTACATGCTGTCATAAGAAATCTCGCATATAAATTTATTTTGAGATTGGAGAACTCTGAGAACAATATTGTCTTGGCTTTAACTATGCCTGAAAGAAGCAGTGTTCGATTTAATTCTAGACTGTGGAATCTCTCCGTCTCTCTCTCTCTCTCTCCTTTTTTTATTGTTTGTATTCTTTTTGATATGATATGAAGCAATATGAGTCTGAAATGAAGATTGAATTGAATTGAATTGAATTGAATTATGTCATTTCCTTTGAAACTCCAACTCTGCTGACCCTTGTGCCCATTATCATGATCAGATCAGTTATTTTTCTACCTGTCTTTTTTCCTCCTAATATCCCTTTCCCTCCATATTCTTATCCCACCCCATCACCTACTCAAATTAAAACCTCTTGTCTGGTTCAGGAACACCCACATCTATATTTATCTCTTAAAATTTTTGTTCTTCTACCTTCTTTCTATTAAATCACTTTCAAGCAGCCCTCCATCTTTATCTTACCATCTTCAGGGGACTTTTCCTCCAGTATTACAGTCCTGTTATCTGGATCTAACTGCACCAAAATCAAGGTGTGGTTCAGGTATTCTCCATTTAGACCAAGGTGACATGTGTAGTTCCCTCCTTTCATCTCTTTCACTAGAACCTTGACCTGGTTCCCCTGCAGAGATGGTGTGATCAGCAAACCTGAGAAAGATAAAATTCAGTTTTGTAGCGTTAATGATCCCAAAGTATAAAAAAGTAGACATCTGACTGTGTTGTCGTTAATGTATTAAACAGACAGCGTATTGTATTTTATTGCATGACACCGAACATATTGTCACAGGTGTTTAAACAAACAGCAGAAGTAGCTACCCTCTGATAGTTTTATTACCATCTTTCTTCCAAAACACAGGTGTGTTGTGATAAGCTTCTCCACAGGTCAGAGGAACTTCCGCCATGTCACCATGAACGTACGGCAGTCTCAGCACCACAACTATGGAAATCAGAATAATTAAAAAGTCAATATTTGCTGCCTGTAAGATAAAAGAGGGAAATATAGAGGGATATTGAGTTAAGGAAGAGATAACAACCGTTATCTATTAAAGACTCGAGGTTATAGTCTTGGCTGTCTGAGGTGGCAAAACACAGAGCAGTACAGAGGAGCATCAGGAACAACGAATTCATCTGAAACAGGTGACAAAAAGTTACACAAATTACAAATTAAGAACATTTTGTGACGTGCTACTTAAGCATGCAAATACTCAAGCACAGCAGTGGTTTAAACCCTTATAGGATATTTATAAATTAGGATTAAATTTGTAACTTTTTTGTGTCTCTGTGAGTTTTAATAACAGACATTTGAATTTAAAAAGTAAACATTAAAATCGGTATAACATTATTATATTATTATGCTAAAAATAACCTTTCTAAATTTGAAAAATGAACTGAGAAATTTATCATCCCCACTTGAGATTTTCACTTTCATAGAATATTGTTTAAACAAACTACAGAACTCCTGGTTCCTCACAGAGACATTTGTGACATTTAATTAATGAAATGAATAAAATCGATGTTACCTTGACTCTCAGACTCGACCCAAAGAGTTTAACAGGAAAGCAGAACAGTGGGAACGCTTTGCTGAATGAGTGCTGTTTGTCTGAACCCTGCTCACGGTTGCAGTATTTATCTACGACAGAAGCAGAAGATAGAAAAACCCCGAACCTGTGTGTGTGTGTGTGTGTGTGTGTGTGTGTGTGTGTGTGTGTGTGTGTAGCACTAGTGCTGACAAAAACTATAAAGGCTGATGACGTAACAGAGTCTCACCATCAGCTGGGAAAATAACAAATGTCAACAGACTAATTATTGAAGTCCAGGATTAGAACGGCATTTTGTTGTTATTGTTCTTAAATGTTGTCTTTTTTTTTTTTTTTCTTACACTTAAGCTTGAACTTTTTGTTTGTCACATGGAATACAAGAGAAGTTTGAAACAAAAGACTAATTCCTTGTTGTATATTCCACGTGAAATCAGAAGGTTCATTGTTCAACCAGTGACCACAAAGGATGAAGCCAGAGAAGGAAACGTTTATGAAAGTGAAATGGATGCGTCATATTAAGAGGAACGTTGACCAGGCATCCTGTCACGGTCATGAGAAATCTTAGGAACAAGAATGGATCAGTCTCAGCTTGTCCACAAAAAGAGTTACTTCGTTATTCCAGAACAATCACACAAACAGACCAGGGATTGTGTTCAGGGAACCCAACAACAAGCTCATATAATAAAAGAGCAGCTGTTACCTGTAACGATCTATCAAAAAGTTTCCACTGCACCTATATGTGTTTTACTCACTGCTAAAACCACAAACATTTACTTTACCCCTACACAGGTCTTTTTCTAACGAGAC
Organism: Pachypanchax playfairii; assembly: GCA_006937955.1. NCBI lineage: Eukaryota > Metazoa > Chordata > Actinopteri > Cyprinodontiformes > Aplocheilidae > Pachypanchax > Pachypanchax playfairii. The sequence continues at coordinate 331,087 of SSNP01000124.1, read as the reverse complement.
CATTTACCATAAATGCACCTTTAACCGAGGTATAAAGTTATTTTGGATTCTCTTCATTTGGTTTTCTCTTCAAGGTAACAGATGACTGTCGCTCAATGAAAGTGTGTTCTGTGGTTTCCTATCAAATCAGATCTGAACTAATTTGCACCTTCCTTTAATTTGATGCCCTCTGAAAGGAAACGCTGTACTCTTGCACCTAAACACGACTCTCAACCCAAATTTGAAACTTTGCAAAAACAAACTCTGCCATACTGTTTTGCTTTAAAGCAGAACTGATTAAAGCTCAAATTCCAATCTTTTAAAGTACTTCCTCTAAAAACGTTATTAATCACTTTCAACTTCTTATGAACTAACAGCTTTTGATCCCACATCCACCTTTGTTCTTCTGAATTAAACTTGAACATGGCGTGACCTTTCATCTAAAGATATAAAGTAGTTCATTAACTCTCCAACTTCCTCACCAGCTTGTTCTGTTCGAGTTACCTGACGGGCTGAAATTCCTTCCAGATCATAGAATCAGCTAAATGACATTTGTTGTTAAGCTGGAAGAGCCAGTCGATGTCAGTTCCTTCAAACACAAAGCAAACAATCACTTTATTGTCTCTGAACCTCGATGCATCATGGTGGTTTTTCCAACAATTTTTTCTTATTCTGTCTGGTCTACGTGAGGACATTAAAATGAGGTAAAGGAACAATCAATGGCTGCACTGTCATACATCACTACTGCATCTATTGTTCTAATAGCTCAGACTAAGTCATTAGGAAGGAAAAACTCTTTCTGTACCTGTTTTGTCTTGTTCAGGGTCAAAGAGGGAGGACTAGAGCGGGTCCAAACAGTTGGGGTTACACCTCGGACAGGTCATCAATCCGTTGCAAAGATACATGAGACTGTCAGTTTGAACTTGTCAATTCATCCTACATGCATGTTTTGGAATGCATGAGGGAGGAAACCAGAGTACCTGTAAACATGTGCACAGGAAGGACATCCAAACTCCAGACAGGAAGGATCCAGCTGAGATCCAAACCTGAGACACTCGTGCAAATCACTACAGCTTGAAGCTTTCAGGAAAACAATATAGAAGGAGTTTAATGATGTTTTTGAAAAGCAGGAAACTTGCTGTTGCTTAAACTGAGTCTGAATTAGCAGATATTTTATATATTTTAGAATTTTGATGGAAGAAAAAGACCAAACTTGACACAAAAGACCACGTGGAACAACATCCATTAGACTTTGGTTGAACTTTGATTTAAACAAGATTTATTTGGGTCGTGTTTTGAGATGACTTGTGTATTGAAACGTGTTGGTGTCAAGAAAGTAGGTCTAATATCAAAATTCTTTATGGATGAATCTAATGAACTTATTTCCCACTTAATTCTAGTCTTTACCTCAAATATGATCTGAATGCAAACTTGCTTATTATCAGAAGAAGCAACAATCTTCTCACACTTACAATTATGATGAAAATTACATACTTGTGTACTTTAGTTTTTTTGGTTTAGAAATGAGAATTAAAACATAATAAAACAATACAACTAGACGGAGATAAGGTAATACTTGTAATTACCATTTATTATTTAAAAACATTCTATTTTTAACCAAAATATGCAGCCGTGTCTGTAACATCCGGGGTTTTGCCTCATGAATAAAAGTGTATTGTGTTCTGATCACATGAGAATCTGTACACACGCACACACTCACACACACAAAGGATAATTACTTGGTGTTTATCAGATGATTTGATTGTAAAGTTGAATCCAGCAGCAGTTTGGTAACACACCCAGTGGGGCTTTTTGAAACAACAGGAGGCAAATCTCTGTGCTGACACGTTTGCTTCACAGCTTTTACCGTTCTCACACAAACTTCTGACTGAAATGTTGTACTTAATACTTGTAGTTGCTAAAATACCTGAAATACTTCTATCAGTATCATTGAAATGTCTCTTTTCCTTGACAGTCTGAATGAAAAATGTGTTTATAACCCTGTGGCCATATAAAACCAGTTCATCACACGGAGAGCAGAACTTGAATAGTAAGTGAAACGTTCACATCTCAGTGTTGCCAAGTATCTGACAGTATCTTTTTGTTGTTTGGTTTCCATAGGAACGGTTAAAAAGACTTTAAAAAGAGGTCAAAATTTGAACGTGTAAAACCCAAAGAAAAGAGCATTTTTATTCTCTGTAGAAGAGTCTTAAAGGGCCAGCAGATGCTAACCTCTCTCCTAACTTAGCCCTTGTCAGCAAAAACAACTGAAGAGCACAGAAGAGGAGAGGATACATCTTTAATTCTGTGTTGTCTCTTGTTTGTCCTCTTTCTGTCCCACTGCCAGGTCTGCAGCCTGCCCGGCTCCAGGGGTTTTAGTTTTCCACCGGGGTCGGCTCCTGAGGGAGTGCAGACACTCCTTCCACCGCTGCCGTCCCACAGGCCTCCGCTGTGTGTCCTGGTGGAGTTACAGGCTCCGGTGGTGGACGCTGGCTGAGGATGACCTGAACAACGTAGTCCCTGGAAATGTTAAGTTGGTCCAATCGCAGCCTGTCTGTTAGAGGACGACCTGAGAAAAACCACAGCTGGCTCGGAGCAGGCACGCCCTCCTGGCTTTGCAGACGACGCTTCATCATGCCCACTGTGTCCGTGGAGCGGACCGCCAACCGGAGATCGCGACCCGTGGAGAGCCGGAGCCGAAGCTGGCACTCGCCTCCCGGGACAGGGTCGCCGGAGCTGCCCGTGGATGGGTCCGCTGCCACGGAGTCTGGATCTGAACCATCGGGCTCATCGCAGCGCTCATCGATCATGTTGACAGGAGGAGAGAGGCAGTACACTGGAAGCTGGTAGCGATTTCCCAGTTCATCGTAACATTCAGTCAGAGCTCCTACAGAAAAACAGAAAAAAATCTTTGAAGAATTGGCTCAAAACCTTTTTTTTGCATTAACATAACTATTTTTTGAGATCAAACAGAAGAGTGCAGACTTCCAAGCTTTTTAATTGTAGTGAGTGCTCTAGTCAAAGCAAGCCAACTCACAAATCCCTCCTCCTCCATGAGGCTTGTCAGGGCCTTTGTCGTCTGTTTCCAGCAGCATCTCAAGGACGAGGGATAATCTTTAGAGGACAGTAATGTTCATATTTTGGACAAAGAAGGCTGACGGTTTGAGAGACGAGATAGAGGCTCTATCTTTGTCAAACAAAAACATTAAAAAAGAGGAGGAGTTCTCAGCCTTCAACTTCCTAGTACTTACAATGCAGCTTTGAATCTAGATTTGTCTGGATCTACATGCATGTGACCAAAACATCGTTTGTGGATGAAGGCCCTAACAACCTGTAGGAGGGTGGGGGAGGTATTTGTGAGTAAGCTTGTATAAATGGAGCAATTTGAAAGCTTGGAACACAGAACCTTTCTGTTTGAACAAAAAGATTCACAGATGAGAAGCAAAATATCTTCAAAAATCCCAAAAGTCCAGCTGTTTGTTTGAACTTAAGGGTTAGCATGGCCTAGAAGACCCAGAACCTTCATAAACACATTAGCCTATAAGGAATTCAACCTACTGACTAAAACAAAAAATATATATAAAATTGAAGTAATAACATTCACTGTTTACCTTGGTAGGAAATGTAATCTTGTTTAATACTCAGATCTATATTTAAACATAATTATGGAAGCCCGGCACACTTTCTGGAAATGATAAATGATTGTTTAAGTTATAATTTACAGTAACTCACAAACTAAACATGACTGTCGGAAGGCACATTTTATGATCCATAAGTGACGGTAAATTATAACCTGGGAGATTCTATTATAGAACTGAATACATTCTAAACTTTTACCATAATTTTTTTACAACTCCAATTTCCAAAAGTTGGAACACTGTTTAAACTGTAATAAAAACAGAATGTAATTATTTGCAAACCTCATAAACCCATAGTTTATTCCTAATAAAACACGAACAACATATCAGATATTGAAACTGAGATCATTTTGAATTTGGTGGCAGCAAAACATCTCAAAATAGTTGGAACAGGGTGATGCTGAGTATCATTGTGTAGCATCTCCTTTTATTCTAACATCTGTCTGTAAACATCTGGGAAATGTTGAGACCAGTTGCTGGAGCTTTAGAGGACAGAAATATTCTCCCATTCTTGTCTGATGGAGGATTCCAGCTGTTTTGCAGTCCTGGACCGGGGCTAATAATAATAATAAAATAATAATTTATACTTTATTGATCCCTCTTGGGGAAATTATGCATTTAACCCATCTTCATCTGTGAGACCACGGCCACAACAAGCTTGATAACAAGCTAAACGGTTTCTCTTCCATTTAGTCCCCGGGACACAGTGTTCATGGTTCCTATAACAATTTTAACTTTTGAATAAATCTAAAAATAGAACATTTTTCCACTTCACCTCAACCTTCACCTGAGCTTTGGCCAAGAGAAGACACCTGATCACCTCGATCATGTTTACATTTCAATGATTCATCTTGAACTGGTGTTTCAACTGGGGTGGGGCTCCCAATTTTCAAAAAGGGGGACCGGAGAGTGTTCCAACCATAGGAGAATCAAACTTCTCAGTTTCCCAGGGAAAGTTTACTACCAGCTGTTGGAATGGAGGGTCCTACCGATTTTCAAACCTTGGATTCAGGAGGAACAGTGTGGTCTTTGCCCTGCTCAAGGAACAGTGAACCAGATCTTTATCCTCATGGAGTTGCTGAGGGGGTCAGGGGAATTTGCCTTTTCTGTCCACATGTGTTTTGAAGACTTGGAGAAAACTTTCAACCGGATCCCCCCAAGCACTTTTTGGCGGGGTTCTACAGGAGTACAGGGTCTCAGGCCCACTTCTACGGGCTATTCAGTCCTCGTTTAACTAAAGCAAGAGCTGTGTATGTATTCTCAGAAGTAAATTGGGCTTGTTCCCTGTGTAAGTTGGACTTCATCAGGGATGCCTCTTGTCTTGATCCTATTTGTGGTGTTTATGGACAGGATTTCAAGATGCAGCCATGGCAAGGAGGGTGTCTGGTTTGGAACCTTTGAGATCTAATCTTTGCTTTTTGTGAATGATGCTCTGTTGGCTTCTTCAAGCCAAGACATCCAGTGTGCACTGGGGCAGTTCACAGCTTAATGTGAAGTAGCTGGGATGAATCTGTTCCTCAAAATCTGAGGCAGTGAGTTTTTGGCTCAAGTGGAGGGGTTTAAGTATTTGAATATCTTGTTCACGAGTGAGAGTGGTAGATGGACCGATGGATTGGGGCTTCATCCTCAGGTCGCTGCTTTGGTCTATCATAGGGAAGGAGCTGAGCCGGAAGGCAAAGCTCTTGATTTACTGGTCTGTCTACATTCCAACCCTCATGGTCATGAGATCTGGATCCTGACCAAAAAAAATCAAGATCCCAGATACAAGCAGCTTCCTCTGTAGGATGGCTGGGTTTAGCCTTAGAGATAAGGTGAGGAGCTCCATCATCTGGAGGGGCTTGAAGTAGAGCCACTGCTCCTCCACACTGAAAGGAGTCAGCTGCAGTGGTTCGGGCATCTACCTCTGTATCTCTGGAATGCTCCTTTTATACTCAATCATGTTATTTAGCTACTGCCAATTAACCTAAGAAGTTGTCAAATGTTCCTCCAGTTGTTTTGAATTGTGCTGATTACTTTTTGAGCCTTTTGCTGCTCCTGTTCAAACTCCTGTGTTTCTGCCATCAAATTCAAAATGAGCAAATATTTTCTATGAAATGGAATAATATCTTTGTTTCAACATCTGATATGTTGAGCACACACTTTTTTATAATTTGGGTTATATGATTTAGTAATCCATTTTAATGATTAGGGTAAAAGATATGAGATGAGCTTTGCTTTGCTTGAACTTGGCAACTTTTAGGCACATATACATTTGATTTTTATTAAACTTCAATATTGCCTTTTAAAAGTGGAAGTCCAAAATGAACAAAATTTTTCCATCTAACAAGTCTTATAATTCCCATTGCTCTGTAATATGACTAAATGGAGAAATGAGAGTTAAAGTAGATAAAAACCAAGACTGAAAGAAAGGGTCAGAGAATGAAAGCAGGAGAACAAAAAGGTCAGGATGCTATATATGAAACAGCATGTCATTAGTGATTCAAACACAGAAAAGGAAAAAAAAATATATAAATGATGGGAAAAGAAGGTGTTGTGCGGAAGTCATTATTTACACGGGAGACCCCCAGCATTCCTCAGGGGGAATTCAGTGTGGCAGGTCCACCCTACAGTCATCTAGAAACTTTCAGACCTGATATCATGCAGTAAGTTTACTGCGGTGATGGGTTTTCTGAGGTGGGGTCGGGACCCTACTGCAGCTTGCAGAGCACTGAGTTGGGGATCTTGAGAGATCATACCCAGCAATTTCATTAAAACAAAAACCACTCCATAATACCATGTTTTTACTATAATTGATAAAAGAGCTCAAAATGTGTCAGAAATTGACACAAAGAGTATAAAACAAGTTTTTTGTGTTTTCATTGTGCTCTCATTTATTTATTTTAGCAGCATTTGGGACCACAAGCCTGAAACTGTTATTTTGTGAGTCAGAAGCTGAAAGGTTTAGGAACTATTGTTTTAGTGGCTCAAATTTTTAGAGCTAATTAAATGAAACAATACTTTTGAAACAGTAACATAACTCCTAATGTCTTTTAAACAGTTGAGAATAACCAGCAATGATCAGATATAAAAAAAACAAAGAAACAAACAAAAAAAAAGACGTGGATGAAAACTTTCTCCACCAAAGCAAGAAACCCACCTCTCTACAGCCTTTGCAAACATTTCAAAAGGTCACTGCATCCCTTCTGTTGTAGTATGACTTGACTGTACCACACGAGAGAGACGGTGAGTTTTGCGGTGAACAACACTGAACTAAAACCCCACAGGATGTTGCACTATGTATGGTGCCTCGATCATAGCTGCAGTACAGCAAAGAAGGGGATGTTAGAGTAAATGCAGGCCTCAGTAAAGGTTTTGCCCCAGTTGGTGCGGGAATGAAAGACAGAAGGAGTAAATTTAGCAAGATATGTAGTGATGTCACCAAAAGGTCCTTTTAAAAGCCTTCACCAAAACTAACACAATTCCATATGAAGCTAAATTATCTCCAGGAACACAAAGGGTTTGTTTTCTGTTCCATTTTACAATTTCCTTTCTACTGAATAAAGAGAATGTGAATGGGATCAGCTGTTAACCCCTGTGGCTCAGTGGGTAGAGTGGTCGTCTTCCAATCTGAAGGTTGGTATCAATCCCGGCTTCCACCACCACATGTCGAAGTGTCCTTGGGCAAGACACTGAACACCGAGTTGCCCCCCGATTTGCATATCAGGTTGTACAAATGTTAGCCCCTCCCTTCTCCCCCGATTGACCTATCGGGTTGTGTGAATGGGTAAATATAAAACTTTGGATGGTCTGATTGCCTAGAAAAGTGCTACAAAAATACAAGACATTTACCATTCAATGCAGGTGTTTATCAAATTGAATTGATTTTAACAACTGACAGAACTCAATTTAAGTCAGCTAAGAAAAAATTATCTGTTCAATAATTGTCTGCAGCAGGTAATTACAAATAAGATATTGATTTCTTAAAGAGGCCATTTCATACAAATTTCAGGAATTTGTGGTTATTTCTTAAGTATTAACCAGTAATATGAAACATTTTATATCTAAAAAACGTCCGGAAACACTGATTAACAGACCTTTCAATCTGTCTGCATTAAAATTCGGGTGGTTCCGGCTCCTTCCATCAGGCTGCTTCGTCAACAGCTCGTTCGTATTCATTATTCGAATTTGCTGGACTCAGATTGGCTAACAAACTAGCCTATGAGAGCAAAGAATACTGTTTCCTGCCCCGCTGTGCATGGCAACGTCAGACGTCGTGTCTTCCTGTTTGCTACGTCTTATGCTACAGCTTTTAGCCAGCAGCATGCTAGGCATGGTTTCAACTGGGGAGATGCCGAATACTAACGAACAAAGGAGTTGTGACGAAACAGATACAGGCCGTTTGGACTCGGGAGAACTCGGGTGTTATCGCCACCTGCGTAGTTTGAGAGATTAAAACTGAAAGAGAAGTTGTTGACCTGTTTTCACACCCACTATTAAGGTAAGAACACCTGTTGAGCTAAAATATTCAACAAAAAACCTCAGAAAAAACAGTTTTAATAGAAGGGCCTCTTTAAGTAGTGAACTTTGTGCTGGACTAGTGAGTATTTGAAGTATCCCACTGAGCTGCTACTGTTGGCGATAAGTTAGAGACTTAAAATAGCAAGAAAACATGCAAATTCTCTTGTTATACTTTGGTCACAAAGTACATTATCCGTCTCAATGTGTTCACAACTTACCATCATTTTATACACAGACTGGCTGACAAACCCTACAAAGATTTTTCTTGCCAATTTTTGAACATGTTTAAAATTCAAGCATCACAAAAGCAAGAGGAATTTTGCAAACTGTCACAAATTGTTTGCAACAGTTGCAACTCAGTGAGATACTGGCTCAAGTCAAATGTAACAATAAAACACTTCTCATGTAATAAAAACAAAAAGTAAAAACAGATAAACATAAAAGATATAAAAAAGATTAAAAAATATTAAAATGGAGGGAGGTTTTTGACTAGAGAAAGTCTTATCTAATCAAAATCTAGGGTTTTAGCTGGTTTTTGAAAGAATCGGCAGAATCAGTGGGGTCAGGGTGACAACCCATTTCACAACCTTGGGGCTGTTCATGTGAAAGAGCTGAGTCGAATCTTAAAATGAGTCTGTGGCACAACTAGCAGTCACTGACATGATGATCTCAGACTGCAACAGGGGGTGTGGAGCATGAAAAGGTCAGAGATGTAAAGTGGAGCTTGACAGCAGAGGGCTCTAAAAATGGGGACTAAAATGTTAAAATGGATGCTTTTACAAAACGAACCGGTAGTTAGTGCAAAGCAGGTGTAATTTGTTGTCTCTATTTTTGTTTTTAGTAAAGCAGTAAAAGTAAAGTTTAACTTGGTTTGAATCTCCCAAAAAGTTGGAATGAATTATGTGCTACCTACAATAAAGAAAAACAAAAAAATACCAAGCAGCAAGATTTTCTTTGTGATAAACAGACTACCATATAATGTGAACGACATGGTTTAACTTACAATATTCAGGCTCTGCTTCCAGGGCAAAAACAAAAGTACCACATGCAAATAATTCTCTAGATTGAGAATTATTGACCATGAAGTCCGATTCCAACCTTCTATATTCAAAGAAATCTGACTGTGCTTGAAATTTGATGCATTTAATATAAAATTATCATAAGCGACATGCTACAAAACCAATGAGGGAGAAGTAACTTTAGGTTACTGTCATAACCCTGGTTCTCTGAGTAACATGAGTGAGATGTCTCACTATGGAATACGCCCCTCCGGCGGATTTCTGAGAAGCACTTATCTTATTACGTCAATCCTGATTGGCTGGTGATTGTGACGTCCACGTCACACGCCAAGTAGCATGGGTCACCACGTAACACCATTCAAGATAAACACCTCTTTTCGGTTCGCCCAGCAAGAAGGGTTGTCTGGTGAGACATCTCACTCATGTTACTCAGAGAACCGGGGTTACGACAGTAACCTAAAGTTCTCTTTCATAACATTCGTTTCGATGTCTCACTATGGGATATCGGGACTCCCGTATTGCCAGACAGCTTATCCAGTGACCACCAACCCTCACAGGGAGACGTTCTGACCTGCTCGGGACCCCACACCCAGAACATCATGAGTCATCGCTGGGTCCAAACCTGTCCAATTTATAGAACCGTGTGAAAGCGAGTGGAGACGTCCAGCTCGCTGCAGCACAAATCTCCTGGACAGACAGCCCCCTAAAGAGGGCCCAGGATGCAGACAGGCCCCGGGTAGAATGGGCCCTAAGCCCAACCGGTGCCTGCAGGCTTTGGCAGGAATAAGCCAACCTTACAGCCTCCACAATCCAGTGGGAGAGCAGCTGCTTTGTCACGGGCTTGCCCTTACGGGGTCCACCCCATGACACAAAGAGCTGGTCACTCCTGCAGAGGTTCTTTGTCCTGTCCACATATCAAGTCAAGTCAAGTCAGGTCAAGTTTATTTATAAAGCGCATTTAAAAACAACCAAGGCTGACCAAAGTGCTGTACAGTGACAAAAAACAGTACAACATAAACAGAATAAAAGCTTTAAAATACATAAAACACTTCACTAATAAAACAATCAAATTAAACCTTGTTAAAAGCCAATGAGAAGAGGTGAGTTTTAAGAGCAGATTTAAAAGTTCCTCAGCTTGTGGAGAATCTGATGTGAGGGGGTAAACTGTTCCAAAGTGTGGGTGCAGCTACAGCAAAAGCCCTCTCTCCTTTAGTTTTTAATCTGTACCTAGGAACTTCTAAAAGCATCAGGTCTGCTAACCTCAAAGATCTCCTGGGCCGGTAGATGTTAAGAAGCTCTACCAGATAAGGAGGTGCAGTACCATTAAGGACCTTAAAAACAAGCAGTAAAATTTTAAAATCAATCCTAAAAGTGACTGGGAGCCAGTAGAGAGAACAGAGGACTGGAGTGATGTGGTCTCTCTTTTTGGAACCAGTCAGCAGACAAGCAGCAGCGTTCTGCACCAGCTGGAGATGATGCAGAGAGGAACGATCTAAGCCAACATACAGAGAGTTACAGTAGTCCAGCCAGGAAGTAATAAAAGCATGGACCACTCTTTCTAGATCATTCCTGCACAGGTATGACTTGACTTTGGCTAAAATCCGTAAATGATAAAAAGATCCCATAACTACGGAGCTGATTTGTTTATCAAATTTAAAAGCACTGTCAAAAGTGACACCAAGGCTCTTAATGGAGGAAGTACATTTAGAAGTTAGGGGTCCCATAAAATCAAAGGAAAGGTTGGGGTCTTTTGGAAGTCCAAACACAATGACTTCAGTTTTTGTTTCATTTAGATGCAGAAAGTTATGAGCCATTCAAGTCTTAAAGTCAGACAGGCATGAGAATAATGGCTGCAGAGGCTCCTTACAGTCTAACCTCAGAGGGAGGTAGATCTGGATGTCGTCAGCAAAGGTGTGGAAGGAGACGTTATGTTTGCGCAGCACAGAGCCCAGAGGGAGCAGATACAAAATAAACAGCAGGGGGCCCAAGAATGGACCCCTGAGGTACACCACAAGTTAAGGGAGCTCTGGGAGATGAGAGCTCACCAAGGTGAACAAAAAAACTCCTGTTAGCCAGGTAGAACTGGAAAAACTTTAAAACAGTACCTTTCAAACCAACCCAACGTTCCAGACGGGATAACAGTGTCAAAGGCTGCTGTCAGGTCTAAAGTTACCAAGACAGCAGCACAACCAGAGTCTACAGTTAAAACCAAATTGTTAAAAACTCTTAGCAAGGCAGTTTCAGTACTGTGACAAGGTCTAAAACCAGACTGAAACTTCTCATAGAGACTGTTGTTATCTAAAAACGACTGGAGCTGCCTGAGGACAACTCGTTTCAGTACTTTGGACAGAAAGGGCAGGTTGGAGATGGGCCTATAATTAGAAAGTACAGATAGGTCAAGATTAGGTTTTTTAAGGAGAGGCTGGACAACAGCATGCTTAAAATGTGTAGGGAAACAACCAGAGCTGAGACAGGCTTTGATCAGAACCCGAAGCATGGGCCCAACTGAGTCCAGAACCTCCTTCAGAAGGCAAGAGGGGATGAAGTCAGTGGAGCAGTTGGTTGACTTGACCTTGCAGACGGTTTCATGTAGCTGAGAAAGAGTAATTGGCTCAAACTGGTTCAAGGCAGTTTGGCACATGGAAGAAACACAGGGATCGAGAAGTGAAGGTGAAATGACAGACTGCAGGGAGGAAATCTTATTAACAAAGAAATGTAAAAAGTCATTGCAGAGGGTGACAGAAGGTGTGAGGCAGGTGGGCGTATGAGGATTAACAATAGAGTTTAAAACATGGAACAGAACCTGAGGTTTATGAACATTGCTGCTGACCAGATTAGATATGCAGGAGGACTTAGCCTCTCTAGCAGCTTTTGATAAGTTAAAAGACAGTTTTTCAGGATAGGAAAGGAGATTTGCAGAGGTTTTTCCATTTTCCTGCAGGAGTGTCTGAGAGCACGAACAGAGTGTGTAATCCAGGGTTCAGCGTGAACTTTGGGACTGAGTGATTTTAGGGGAGCGATGGAGTCCAGAATACAAGTGCATGTTGAGTTAAAGAAAGCAGTTAAATCTTTTGCACACAAGGACTCAACCCAGTCCACTGTGGCGAGCTCAGAGTTGTTGAAGGCAGCAGAGAACTGAGATGGTACATGGGTATTGATGATCCGGTGGCGGCGTGAAGGAGCATTAACTGCAGCAACAGAACATGGAGCAGTGGCAGAAAACAGATGCCCTCAGGGCACGGACTGGACACAGCTTATGTGACCGCTCCTCCTCAGGTGAGGAGAAAGGAGGCGGGGAGAAAGCTGTGATAACAGTGGAAGAAAAAGAGCCCACCACTTTAGGAACAAAAGCTGGGTTGGGCTTCAGAGACACCCTCGCATTACCCGGTGCAAACTGAATGCCGGATGGGTGCACAGAGAGCGCCTGCAAATCACTGACCTGCTTGGCTGACACCAGAGTCAGAAGTAACACCACCTTAAGTGACAGAGTCTCAAGGTCAATGTCATCTACTGGTTCAAACGGAGTTTCTGAAACCCCTTTCAGCACCACGGACAGATTCCAAGAGAGCACCAAAGGCCAAGACACAGGTAGAAGCCTGCATGCTCCCTTCATAAATCTGCACACCAGAGGGTGTTGGCTTGCCAGTTTCTTCCCACAACCTACATGGCAGGCAGAAATAGCAGCCAGGTACACTGTTATTGTGAAAAATGCCTTCTTTTTGTCCAGCAACTCTTGCAAAAAGGACAAGATGGCGTCTACCGGGCACTGGAAAGACAAGAAATCTCTATCCTGGCACCACGCCTCAAACACCCTCCATTTTGAGTCATATAGGGACCTAGTGGAGGGGGCTCTAGCGTTCTGGATAGTCTGAATAACCGAGGCAGTCCTGCTGCCTCTAAGCTGAGCCACTCACAAACCAGATGCACAGGGAAGGCGCTCCGGATGCGGGTGGAATATTGTTCCCCCGCCTGAGACACCAGATCCCTGTGAGGTGGCAATTTCCAAGGTTGGCCCTTCAGGAGCTGGAAAATGTCCGCCATCCAATGCATGGGGGGCCATTGAGGGACCACCAGCACAAGTGTATGGTGCTGAACACGTACCCTGAGCAATGTAGGGGCTATCAGCACCACTGGAGGAAATGCATAAAGCAGGTCCTGAGGCCACTCGTGTGCCAGCGCGTCCACGCCAAGTGGAGTGTCCTGATCGTGTATTGAGAAGAACAGTGGGCACTGAGCATTATCTTTGGATGCGAAAAGATCTACCGCTGTGCGGCCGAACCAGGTCAAGATCTGCTCCATTACAGCTGGATGCAGACACCCGGGACGTGGGTGGCCCTGATCGAAAGGAAACCTCTAGCCAGATTAATAAAAAACCCAACTTCTGTTGAACTGTGTATCCCAGTAACCCCGACGACTTCATGAAATTCTTTACTAATAAAATAGATTCAGTTAGAGGAAAAATCTATAATGTCCTTCCCACTGTTGTCTCTGGTTCGTTGTCCAGTGAAGCAGCTTTAGAATCTGAATCATGTTTAGACAGTTTCTGTCCAGCTGATCTTAATGAGTTAACACAAATTATAGCTTCATCTAAACCATCTACATGTATGTTGGATCCTGTTCCAACCAGACTCTTCAAAGAGGTTTCCCATTGATTAACTCATGGATATTGGACATGATCAATATGTCTTTAATGAATGTCGCCAATCGTGCTTGCTCAGGATGGGGGATTGTGCTGAACTAACAATTCAGCCTTAGATAGAAAATGTTCTATTATTAATTGGTTGATTTTTCTGTGAAGTGCCTTGATATGACTTTGTCATGAACTGGCGCTTTATAAATAAATAAACTTGAACTTGAATGGATATGTGTCTAAGGCCTTTAAGGTTGCTGTTATTAAACCTTTACTTAAGAAACCTGATCTCGATCCAGGATCTCCTGCTAATTATCGACCTATATCCAATTAACCCTTCATCTCAAAATTTTTTAGTTCTGACGTATAAGGCCTTGAATAACCAAGCTCCATCTTATTGTTCCATATGCTCCTAACAGAGCACTTCACTCTCAGACTGCAGGTCTGTTTGTGCAATGGGAGGAAGAGCTTTCAGTTATCAGGCTCCTCTCCTGTGGAAACAGCTTCCACTTTTTATCCATGAGGCAGATACTTTGTGTACTTATAAGTTTAGACTTAAAATTTTACCTTTTGCACAATCCTGGGTTAGCTTAGGTTGTCCTGATCCATCCTTCTAGTTTTGCCGGAGGACACTGACCACATTTCTTTACTCTGCTTTCTCTCTCACTCTCCATGTTGATACTGTATGTTATTGTTGCCGCTATTAACTTGTCTACATTTATCTTTACCTAGAAATGAGGACTTGCCCAAATCCATCTGTGTTTGCCTGTTTTTTTATATTTCCTCTACTGATCCCTCATGGGGAAATTTGGCTCTGCATTTAACCCATCCACACCGTGAGGTGAGGAGCAGAGGGCAGCCATCTTGAACAGCGCCCTTTCCTGTCAAGTCAGATCTCAGTGGGTCGAGGCAGAAGGCCGCCCATCCTGGTTCTGCTAGAAGTTTCTTTCTGTTAAAAGGGAGTCATTTCTTTCCACTGTCCTGGTGCTCAGGATGGTGGATCGCCTCGAACTGATGATTCAACCCAATCGGCTGGTTCCTTAGATAGGAAATGTTTAACGTTTTTACTAACCGGCTTTGTATTTCTGCAAAGAACCTTGCAATTATTTCTGTTATGAACTAGCGCTTTATAAAAAAAATGAACTGAAATAATTTGGTTGAGGATGAATGGAATCCAGCTAACTAAAATGTGATGCAAGCGGTTCCTGCAGAACTACTTCTGACGATCTCCTGATTCACTTTATCCAGGAAAAATCAATTCCTTGAATGTAATCAGAAGAGCTCTGAAACAATATGAAATAAACAGGATTTGTAAAGTTGAAACCAAATATACTCCTTCAATTTTTAAATAAATCTCTGACTTTTGGTTCAAGAGTGAAAAGTCTCAGTTCTTGTATAAACTTCCAGACTTTTTGCATAATGTTGTCTCTTTTAGGATGAGCTATAACCCTGAGAACTACCAAACTCTTTCCAAACACGTGTAAACGTAATAACACACTCACCAGCCTCACGTAAAACATTCAGAGCTTTGAGCTGACAGGGCAAACCTAAAACCTTCCCCATGTTAAACATCACACAGGCTTTGTGTAAAGATATCCGCCCCATTATTGTAAACATGTTGACATGTAAGACGTGTTTTCAGCCAGTCTGATCGTTAATCTGAGACGCTTCGTTCTAGATAAACTTTGTCCATTAGACTGATACTGTCCTCTTCAATATATAGAGCAGTCAGTCATCACGCTAAAAAAAGGGCCTTCTTGAACAAATAAACATTATTTTCCATCATAACATTTAAATTTGCTGTAATTTATTTAAAAAACATGTCAACAATATCTGGTTCAGAAGGGTTTGGGCAGAAAACAGCTAGTTATTTTTGGTTTAGTTATTTTTTCTACTGGCTCTAGAGACGGAGAACGCCTAAACAAAACAATCTCCAGTCACTCCCTTTCCTTTAACCTGTGATTCAAATGCATAAATAAATAAATCCCATAGGTTTTTTTAAAATGCAAAACATGTTAACTGATCAGCCTGGTCCTCGGACTGCAGAGCTGTTGGAGTGAAACAGTGATGTCAGGTTTGGGGAATTCACAGCTGCAGCCCAGCAGGATCTGATCTGACTTAGCCAAACTACCCAAAGGAATGAAGCACAACAACAAAACTACGTTTACAAAAATCCCATCACTGACATCCATTTTACCCTCTACATTGAAACAGCCAATAGTTTTGTCACATCTGAAACAAACAAAAAGTTGTGCGGTTCTTGGTTTTAATCTGATCAGGAGAAACTGAAAAAGATTCAAGCCACTATAAATTGAATGTTTAACAAATGGAAAATAACTGATAAAGAAACATCAATGTTTTTCTATAAACCCTGATGGTAATTTGAGACTTATGTTTGTAATAATCCAAGATTTGACAAAATGCCTACATTTTGATGTAGAAGACATCTGTGAGAATAAGAAGAGTTAGTTTGTCTGAGCTACTGAGCACCAAAGAACAAAAATGTATTCACTTTTTATTGCCAAATCTCACTGTCATGTTTGTGGAAATTATTTGCAGGTTTTAGCTAATTTCACTGACATAATTTAAAGCAGCAGTTTTTTTCTCAGAGGGCGCCACTGAGGCGAAAAGAAAAAAAAACGTGTTGCACCTTTAAGTCCCACCCCTCTGTGTCCGTGATACGACAGCAGTTATAGAAAGTGTCAGACTGTCACTTTTATGGAATTTCAAAAATCATACATAACTCTTGAAAAGCGGAAAACTCCATACTGCCTCCAAAAGTCATGATTTTTTTGTATAGAACGTTCCAAAGCTGCTGGAGGAGAATTGAATTCAAATTGAGACGGAAACAGAAGATTAACAGTAGTAAAGGGGCTTCAGGGATTCGACACTGACACTCTATTACGTCTAGTATACATGGTATACGTAGAACTACTGATATTAAGTGTTTTGACATAATGAGCAATAGTTTAGTTTCTGGTGTTAAGTGTGACATTTCCACACACGCCCCTATTTAAACAATAAAGGACACACGGATGAAACCAAGAATGGAAATCACAACAAAATGTTACACCATGATCTGATTCACTTCCTGAATCAAAATGATTCGCTTCACAGTTCCAGTTGGAAGTTCAGACATCTCAATCTTAAAAAAAATAAAAAAAAGAAACAGCCCAAACTGAAACACGGCCCTGGTCTTCCCCTTTTCACAACAAACATCCCACATCTCCCTTTCCTGATAAAAGTCTCACTCATTCAGGTATGTGTGGATAAATAAATTCCCCCAGGCTGATATTCACATGAAAAAATAACCGTTCCAGGTAGAGCCGGGGTGAAGTGTGCGACTGTGCGGGACTGTGCGGGTGCTCTACCAGCTTACCAGCTATGGACAAGTGACAAAAGTCTCATTAACCTACAAAGAAACAGAAGACACTTGAGAAACTGAATAAATTGAGCATCCGTTCATAGCAACAACAAAAACTGGGTCGGTATCTCTTTGAGGAATTATCTTCAAATCGCATAGATTTAATCAACTTCAACTGCATGAATATTTCTGAGGTTGTGTTGACACATGCAGATCTTTTATATTTTATTGTTTGCATATTCTTTTTACTGTCCTTTGCATTCAAACAAACACTGAAACAGAGAGGATTTTAGAAGCACGTACATGGGAGGACATTTTTTAGTCAGTTACTTCCTTGTTTCTCCCCCTAAACAGTTTTGGTTATTGAGGTTATTGAGGTTATTCAGAACCTCCGGGTTAAAGTTATCTTTAAAGATCTCTGTAAAATACTACATCAGTCATTCAAACATAAAACAACACTGATGGCAAAAAGCTCATCTTCAAGTTTCCTTTGAGATCTAAAAAAAAACACTTTTCTTGTGCAGTTTAATAAAGATAAATACAAAAAGCTCTTTTTGCCATAATCTATAATGTTTCTGCTCTAAACTTTTTGGGGACAGTTTGGGGACGGACATTCACTGTTAAAACATGACCGTGTAACAGTGCACATAGACACGTACGAGTGAGTTTGGTGTGGAGGAACTTAACTGGCCTGCACAGAGTCCTGATTCCAACATTAAGTAACACCTTTGGGATAAATTAGAACAGAGACTGTGAAACAAGAACACGCCCCTTCCATTTATTATTTATTGATTCCTTCTGTGGTACATACCGTCCTTCCCATCTCGGGGAGAAAAGTCATTACAATGCACTAAGAGGGTCTTGAACTTCTCTAAATTGCGGAGTGAATGATGCAGAAGTTTATTATGTGGTTCACAGCACAAAAGCAACTCCCCCATGTAGAAATTAGTAACAATATGTGGCTAAGATTACTTCCTGTTTATGGTACTTCAGCATCAGATGATACTTCAAACTAGAACACTCTTCCTAGGGAAGCTTTCCAACTCCGTTTAGGTTTTCAATTCTACATTGTAACCCAATAATGCTTGCAGCATCACTAGTGGTGAGAGTTACAAATTAGTGGAGTAAATGAATATTGTGAGCTGCTTCATCTCCATTGATCCAACAAATAGCTTCATTTAAACTATTAAACTTTCTGACCTGTCAGTTAAGAAAAGAAAGCAAAAGGATTTCCTTCACCCATTGAGTGTCTCTGTATGCCTTGATCTGATAGTGCCAAACTAAAACAGTGAAGCATCAATAACATCCAGCACAACAGTAATGTTTGTTACCATGTGGCAGTGTGATGCTGGCTCCATCAAGGATGGCCTGAGCCAGAAGGTGGTCATTACTCTCAAAGGCACTGGCCGCGGCCCGCAGCGCATCCCAGATCTCCTTCCGGCCCTCAAATGCTGGCGCCGTATCCCAGAACTCATCTCGTTTGCTGCGCAGCTGGCCTTCAGTCATTGGGTAGTCACTTTTCCATTTAGGCCGCTCTCTCTTCAGGGGCTGGTTACGCCCAAGAGCCACTGAAGGTACAAACAAGAGAGAGGGATGAGATGGACAAAAAAAAAAAAAAGCAGGCTATAAAGTGGCTGATGATGAAGAGGGGAAAAAAAGAGTTTGGCTAGGGGGCAAAAAAACAAAACAAAAAAAAACAAAAAACAGATTAAGAAGCAAAGGAAAGCAAGAAAAGTACAGTTTGAGTACAGAGTACAGAGATGATTGAAACATAGGATAGAATACCAAACAGACCAAGAGCAAGAGGAAAGAATAAATTAAGAAAAAAGCAAATCAAAAGTCAGTCTTTTAATTTTGTTCTGGTTTTTTAGTGAATCCGAAGAAGTGATTAAACATGGAACCGCACAGCATCAGTGATAAAGAGCATGCACACGGCCTGTGTTGAACTGAAGCTAGAAATGTTAGTTCATAAACCTGATTAAAACGTTAGAGACAGCGAAGCATCATGGTGCTCCATCTGCAGCAGAACGGCTGATAAATAACACCATCTGGATCAACACTGAAGAGGACGATAGGTACAGGGACAGCGTGTATGAATGCAATCTGAATGCAGAGAAAAAGGAGAGGGAGGAAGAGGATGATGGATGAAGGTGTTGAGTTCCACCTGCTGCTGATCACATGACCTGTTCTGATAATGCTAAACCTCAGCTGAGTGTTTATAGTAAATAAGCCCTCTTCATGTTTAGCTTGCCTCAAAACAGAAACCTTGCTGTATAAAGTTTAAGAGACAAAAGCAGAGATCTGTTTTTAACCCAAATATCAAATACTCGACCATCGCAGCAGGGGGAAATTAGATTTTCGTTTACAATCTGATTAAATCATTAAATTAAATGTTGCTTGGGGAAAATGAGAGTGCATCAGCAATAAATTAGATAAAATAACAAAAACACACAGTTTAATTATATGATTGTGCAAAATACTAGCAAAATATCATGTTGATCCAAAAATGACTAGTCACTTTTAGACTTTGTTTTACATAATGTTTAGAATAATTTTCATTCATCTGCATGAACAACTGATTAAAAACCACACAAAACTGTGTTATTTTACTCCAGTTTTTTTTATATAATTTCTGACCGTAGTAGAATGAAATTTATTTTCAACATGGCTTTCATTTCAAATTGGGACTAGCACAGGGATTTTTAATTGCATTGTCCTTAATGGTGGAGGGTCATAAAATTATTTTCTCTCAGACAGAAGCTCAAAAACTGGAGAAGTTGATTTACAGCAAACCAGTTGCATCCAACGGGTCAAAATCTAACAGTAATATAAAATGACTAGAAGATCTGTTTCCACTAACACCTGTCCGGTCATTTTTAATCTCTTCCTACTTCTGCTGTAACAGTATTTCACATTTAGTTGAATAATTCACTAATTCTGTATTTATTTTAAATGAAGTCTAACTGGCTGTCTCCCAGTATGTCCCTTTAGAACCTGTAGACCACTATGTGTAACACAGATACAAAGGAAACGGGTATAAATGTACTTTGTTTACATTGTGAGACTCTTGGATACATGTGCAGATCTCTCCCTCTTTCCCAGATTACCTGGTTGGTTTTTTAATTAAAATAACTAATAAATATATGTTGTTATGAATCCTTCTGGTATCATGCAGCACATTACTATCTATTACAAGTCTAATAATCTACAATAATTTGTTTTTCCTCTAATAATAGCAAACTAAATATTTGTATTTGTGTAATCGGTTCTGTTTATTGATCAGAGACCACGTTTGCAAAAAAATAAAATAAAATAAACCTTCTTAACATAAAACACTTCCTTAATCAGGCTGCAGCATGAAGTTGTGACAGTTCTCTTTCTTTAAATACATCTTCCCAAACAAATGACGTGAAAGCCAGAAAACGAACATGCAGCGTAGCAACTTTGAGTTAAGACAGAGTTGAGTGAATTAAATCACAATGACGCTCTTCTGATTGACCCTTTGCATGTTGCTGATGCCTGTGACCCACATTTGGTGATACAGCTAGCAAGCTAACGAGCTACATTTTAGCCGGCTAGCTTAGTCAATACTAAGGAACAAAGGGAAGCAGCGAAGCGCCGTAAATATCACCCAGTTTGTAAAGTCATGAGCAAATGAGGAGTCTTTTCTCGCTTTAAAGCCCGCTGTGTGGAAGAGGACAGACCGGAAGGCTCGTCGGTCTCGGGTCTATAAAGGAGGAAGACCTCCGGCCAGGACAACATTGCAGAAAGCTGGAGGAAAGCCCTTCAAACAGCCAAGCTTGTGGACACCAAAAGATGTCCAAAAGCCCCTCGAAGTTACCTCCAGTGCCGTCCGAGTTCTCATTTAAGCTGCCTGAAGAGTCGTGGTGGCTCCCGACACAGCCACCCATGGATGTTTCAGCAGAGCAGCCTGGGTTAGGTAGCTCACCCCCCGGCCCACAGATAGAGCTACATCCACTACCCCCCCTCTCTCTTGCTTTTTTATGTTCCCCCTCCCTTTTCTATCTCCTCGTTTCCTCCTGTCCTCTCTTTTCTTGTTCCTCTCAGAAGACTCACTTGGAGGGAAGGCGGAGATAGAAAGAAGGACAAGATTATGAAAAAATGAAGAAAAAAGAGGAGGAAAACCACAAAGGAGAAGTGCAGTTTATAAAGACACAACACTCAGATGTTTAGCCAACACAGTGATGATCATGATGCTTTGTGACACATCTGCTGTCATGTTTTCTGAGAAGCTGTTAGCTGTCCCATTGAAGACTCGTCAAACATACTTCCTGAATGTCAAGAAAGACCTCCTGCTGTTTCTGCAGCACTGAGTGGCTCAAATCCACAACTGGACTGATTCTGGTGTTTTTCATCCTGCTCAGTGGTTTCAGTAGTTCATCATTCAGCTTGCTGTTTGAAACAAGATCAGTGCAAAATAAAATAATTCCCCCTTTTATTGAGATTATTTTTGCATAATGTGAAAATGTTCCAATTCTTTGTGCATTTTACATTAATAATTTACTCTTCACTTTATTTGCTTTCAGTGGTCTGATGGACTTTTTCCTGTTTTATTATCCACATGACTGAAAACTCAGCGCTGTGAATCTGAGGAACAAAACTCCTGCCTGGTCACTATCTTTAGGACTGCCTTAAAGAGACTTGGGGGTAATTTGACACACTGACACACACAGTCACATGCACATTCAGAGTGACATTCACACACACTGGTTAAGACACAAACACACACTTTCAACAGTAATGGGATAGCAAGGGTAATTTTACAACAAAGCTGTCTGGAATTACAATCATTTTCCACTGGTGGGATTTGAGGAGTGATGTTTGTGCAGCAGGGATTCTTGTTGCAACCTCTTTTGAAACCAACTGCATGATGTAAGTGATGCAGTGTGACCAATCATGGTGCTTTATGTTGTTGTCAAGGTCATAGCAGCAGATTTAACAGATTCATCTGGGCTGGTTTCAGACTCGTATTCATCAGAAATAGAGATAATTTGCTGAGGATGTTGCTGTTGTAAAGATTGCTGGTGTTAAATCCTTATCATCTGAAACCCATCCTAGCATAATAAAAGTGGAAACATGAACCTGAAATATTGAGTTGTATGTTTCTATTTGATCCTGCACAAGAAGCTGCTTGTCTGCTGTGGCTCGGTCCAAGGCTCCACTTAGAAATGAAATGAAATATTACCCCCCCGCCCCAAACACACACACACACACACACAAACATACTGCTCAAGGCAAGAACAAGCTGTCGACTAAGCACACAAGCAGTGTGACAACTTCACTTCTGAGAATTACAGTGACCTCTAGTGACTTTTTGCTGTCCAACCAAGACTGAATCAGTTGTAATGCAGGATTCATTCAATGTGCAAAACAAACAAAGTAAACATTAGGTATTTCTCATAAGAAAATGTTTAATGTCACTTAAATGAATACAGTATTTCCACATTAGTTACAAAATGAGAACATTACAACTATGAAAAAACACACATGTATTTTAAGATAATATGGTGCTTTGAGTCAAACAAATTAACTGACAGAAATCAAACTCCACCATTAAAACAATGTTTCTTCATTTACAGTCGTCAGTCTGAAGATGGCGCTAATGAGATGGAACAACTGACTTAATCACTCAATTCATACCTGAAAACAGTTTGTTCATCTGTGTTTGAGAGAGAAAAAATACATTGATATGCTTTATTTTGAGATAAAATGCACGAGTCATGAGTGTTCATATGTTAAAGACTTTATGCAATAAAAATCCTTAATGGCACTTTTTAAGATACACATACAGTGCTATAAGGAAGTTTCTTCACCCGTGCAGTTTTCTTCTGTTTTTCTTTTTCATGTCAGATTAGTAAACACATTTTAATATCAGACAAAAATAACCTGAGTAATTAAAAGAAAATACAGCTTTCAATTTCTGATTTTATTTATTAAGGGGGGAATAAAAAGCTAAACTAGCCCTATGTGAAAAAGTAGTTGGTCGCTAAATCTAATTGGTTAGTATTGAATTTTGTCTCTCATGGGTGCTATTATTGCTCCGTCTCTTGTTTATTGTGGAATCGTGAACACTGACCTTAACTGAGACAAATTAAGTCTGCACACCACTGTATGATCTTTTGGATTCCTGTATTTTACATCATGCACAACAGTCATTTATCTGATGTTCACCAGCTGCAGCAACTTGTAGCACTGTAGTAAAATAGATGTAACTTACGTTGCAAGTAACCGTTCAGTTATTCACTCTGATCACAGTGACCATCATCAGCCACAGCCTCTTATCTGCACCCAACACTGACATTTTCTTCCTAATGTATTTAGGTCACACATAAACCAGCAGTCTTTGCATCATAGATGCTTTTCTCTTATATGCATTTGTAATCTTAAGATCTGCTTCTGCTCTTGTTATCTGCATCAGATTTTTCATGTTCATCTTCCTCAGCACTTCCTTTTACTTCCTTGCATGATGCTAAAAGAGCAGCTGACACAGAGGTTAATATGATTGTCACTGATTGATTTATTTTTAACTGCCCCACAGAGGTCAAAAAGTCTTTAGACTTTGCATCTGCTCCATTATCTGTTGCCTAGGCTCCAATTGTCAGGCCATTTGATGATGTTCCCTTCCCATCTGTGATTAAGACAGGGGTGTTTGCAGGAGCCATTGATTTATTGTTTTCCATCAAGTATCCTCTTATCCCTGACATATAGGCACAGAGTGAGCTTGATAGAGGATGGAGAAAATGGTTGCTTGAACCTTTCAAACTGACACACAGCCACAGAGTTGATTGTCTTTCCATTGATTTACAATTACATGCTTTGAACCAACTGCAGCCCCCCCCATCATTTCACTGCAGAGTCACACTTTCACCAACTGAACCAAGCAAAGGAAAAAACAGGAAAAACAAAACACTCTGTCCTATCTGCTGAAAAAGTAAATACCTGCTGTACTAACTGCTTTCAGTTTAGTCTATTAATCTTTCCAACAAAACAGTTTAACTTAACATACTTACTTCACAAGTTAGAATGAAAGATCATACTCCAAAACAACTTCTTAGAATAGATATTTTATCATTGTCTTCATGTTGTATGTAATACATACAGTGGCGTTTACCCTCTTTTTGATTTCTTAGTTTTTATGTTTGTCATGCAAATGTTTCAAATCATACCTGCTTGTTCCTGTTCAGGCTGACAGGAAGCTGGTGCCTATCTCCAGCAGTCATTGTGCATGAAGCCGGACGGATCACATGGACAGTCCACAATTTAATTGTGAAGCAGTTTTTGTAAAATAAAGAATAAATAAATAAATCCTTGCTAAAAGTTTAGAGGAGCTTGTTTTGGATTAAGGCTGGACTCGAATGCACAGATAAGAAAACAATTGCCATTTGTGGCATGAGTGTAATTATTGAGGACCAGGTGAGCAGATGGAAGCATTTTTGAAGATGAAAACAGGACTTGAGCAATTAGAGAAAATAGCAGAAACAAGATGGGATTAATCGTGGTTCATGATACCCTTCTTGTTTTCAAAGGGACAGCTCTTGACTCCTCTCCAGGGTGCTCAGGATGGTCACAATGAAGCTCTTGGATTAAGGTTGTCTCAGATGGAGTGCCTTAGGGCAGTAACCCTCCCAGTCCACCAGATAGTGGAGGTGTCTGCCCTATCTCTGGGAATAGAGTGTGTGTTTCACAGTGTAGGCAGGGCCTCCATAAATAACAGGGATGTGTGGAGGATGTCTGGAGGAGGGCAGTAGCTATTAGGTGAGAGCTGTCTTAACCCTGCTGGAAAGGTGGGTGAAAGTGGAAGGCAGAGGGTAATGGTAACTTCAGTGTAACATCAACATGGTTAATGACCTTGGCAATAGAAAATGGACCGATAAAATGTGGAGCTAGCTTATGGTTATCCAGGCGTAATGAACTGTCTTTTGCAGATAGCCAGACCCTCTGCCTGACTTGGTAAGTAGTTGCTGGTTGGCCGCCCGGAAATAGACTGGAGAGTTCTTGAATAGTACAGCTTTGGTCTTTTGCCAAGTCCAGATTCATCTCATAGCAGAGGGGATGCTGGCCTCCCACATTTGGATTGAGATCAGAGGGGTTGATAACTGTAAACAGCATTAAAAGGTGACAGACCTGTAGCTCTGGACAGAAGGGAGTTGATAGCATAGTCAGTCATGGAAGATTCTTGGGACCAGGGTTGAAATGGGATGGGAAGAGGTCTCAGGAGGTCTACCGGAAAACATCTGGACTTATTTTGAGCTCAGATGGAACAAGCAGCCAAGTACTCCATGACGTCTTAAGGTAATGATGGCCATCAAAAACAGTGATGAATGGCAGCAAGGGTCTTAGCTATTCCAGGGTGACAAGAGATCACTACTATGACAGAATGTAAAGAGAGAAAGTGTTCTGGAACAAAGAAGAGGCCAGCGGGGCAAGACTTGGCAGAAATTGGGAGATGTGGCGTTCAGTGACGTCTTTTTTCTAAGGGAAGACAGGTGACTCCCAATCTGACACTGATCGGGAGAACAGTTTCCTCTTTGTCCATACTGGTGGAATGAAGGTCATATTGGTGTATCCAGGAGATGGCATTGGCTTTGTGTTCTTGAAAAGAGGTTCCAGTAGATGTCAATTGACAGATGACATCAGCAGAAACAACGAAGGGGAATTGAGCATCATATCCACAAATTTCTTAAATAGAGGGAAAATCTGGAGGTGAGTATGTGATGATGAAATTCCTTGAAGACTTGACTAGTTCAGGCACGGCCCACCCTTCCAATTAGACTGGCCACCCCAGGTGCTACACACAAGCTGAGATAATCAAATTCAATCAATACTTTTACATTAATCAAAGAAAATTATTAATGAACATATACCACTGACATTGTGCTTTGACTGATTTTTATTTCATTTTGGTTTATGGTAGCCTCTTAAATTATGCTAAAGGGTCTATAATATTGTAAAAACTAGATATTTTTAAATCAACACTAAGTAACTTTTCAACCTTCATGAAATAGTTTCATAACTTCTGTGATTATATGGCGACTTACAACAAGTTGAATGACACCTCTGTCATGGCTTGAGGGGGTCTGTATCGCTTTCACTGGCACTAAACAACTTTGAGGAGGATGGTGGGAACCCTGCCACACAAAAAACTACGAATGGATAGGCTGCTTTTCGGCATACGTCACTTCCCC
This sequence comes from Pachypanchax playfairii, assembly GCA_006937955.1. NCBI lineage: Eukaryota > Metazoa > Chordata > Actinopteri > Cyprinodontiformes > Aplocheilidae > Pachypanchax > Pachypanchax playfairii. The sequence continues at coordinate 304,754 of SSNP01000124.1, read as the reverse complement.
TTTCCCCATTCGTCATAAACACGGAACTCGATGCGACCTGTTACACGCAACTGCAGCTAACATGGCAGAAGCCCCGAAAAAACGAAAAGTTTTGTCTGAGGAGACAAAAAAAAGAAAAAGGGAGAGTAACCGGATAGAAGGACAGTCAAGAATCAACATAGGCCCGGCTTTCACTCGCTGGCGTGAGCTCAAAGTCGAGGAGGGATTTCCAACTGATGCTGCCGTGGCTCTGTTCCTGCTGGACTAGTAAGTATCTTTCTATTCTCAAATCAAAATGCTAATGCCAGCTTTCGGAAATTTGCATGGAAGGAATAACTGGCCACCAGGTTGACAGTTCATTCATTCAGCCACTGGAAACCGAAATGTAATGTAGTTCAATCCAACTGCTGGCGGACGGGGTATCTGGATTTTACGACGCTACGCGCTGGTGCTCATGGGAAATGCAGGTTTCGTTCACGTAAAATAATACCGCTTTTGTCCAGGGGCGCCGCCAAAATAAACCTAAACTGAAAGCTCCTAAGTACTGCTTTAAAGTTATAGGTCCATTTACATGTGCCAACCTTTTAGAAATTTGTGCCTCTACCAAGCCCCCCAACAAAATATTTCTAGATACGCCCCTGCAGAATGATCATAAATTCAAAATCAAAAAATTCAAAAGGGGGCAAGCAAGGCTGTCAGGCAGAAAAAAGGTTATTAAACTTTATGATTCAAACAGAACACTGTGACAGGGTGCTGAAAGGTGAACCAGAAGTAGAGCTTATATGAGGAGGTAGACAGGTGAATGGCATGTGTGTAATTAGTCAGTACCAGGTAAAGAGTGAGGAATGATTCTGTGATGTGACATGAATAGGTAGAGAAAGTAGCAGAAACATGACTGGATTAATCCTGATTCATAATACTGAATTTTACTTTCATCTTGTTTGTACGTGCAATATAAAAGAGGCATTGTTAGGTTGATATATTGTCTATTAGTTTTCATATTAGGACAAACAGCAATTCTCAGTCATGAAACAAAAGCACATGTCTGGTTTAAAGGACTACTAATTTATCAACTCAACCTCATTTAAACATTAAATTATCACAATTATCTAGCTGAAAGGACCGTGACTCAGTTTCAGAACAGAGATGGAAAGAGGGTGTAGGAGGAGGAGGAGGAAGAGTTTATCTCCTCTTACTAATTTTGGTCATTGCTGCTGCAGTACTGGTGGCTTCATGCATCTTATTCCAGAGTCTGCCTTTCTCGCTTTTGCTGTCTGATGTGAGTGAAGCCCAAACATGGACTTGACGTTTTATGTTAGAGTTTAGTTACTTTGCGATTTGTCTGTCTGATGGTTGTGTCTTCAGCTCCTAACGTCCCACCGTACATGTTCCATTTAGCTCCATAAACACAGACATAATCTCCCTTCATATAAACTGTTGCATTGCATAGCTACATGTGTAACCTCACAGCTACTGCATCACTGAAGTCTGGGACAAGTTCTCTTACATAACATCTCTGTTCTGGCCCGTTACTTGGGACTGTGCAATATTTACAAAAGGGAACTTAATGACCTGCTAACAGAGTGTCTTAAATAATTATGCATGTTTGATCATTTCTTTTGCAATTCCTGTTGATAAAATAGAAGCCAAACCCTAAACATGAATGTGGTTCCTAATAAAAAAAAGTAAAACCATCAGGGGTCCATAGATATGAAACATGTGTTCAGCAATGCCTTTGAATGTCAGAATGTGACTGCCGCCGTGTGTTCCAAGCTAAAACATACAAAATTGCAGCACTGCCCACTTTTGGGGACCCCTTTGCTTTCCTTCAACTCTTGTCTAGACACTAACTTTATAAACTGGCCTAGTTCACTTTTGTTCTTTTACCAGATTATACCTTCCAAAGCCTTTGGTGATGCATACAGTTACTATGACAACTATGAGATGGACTGATTGGGAGTAGTCATGCATCTTTTTCAGACACACAAATATCAGACGCAGTTGTACTTGTTTTCAGTGCTAATAAAAGGTAGCGGTAACATGGTAACACAATAAACTGACAGGATGAGCATGGCAAACAATGTAGGCCAAATACTGGTATGCGGGCATTGTAACACTGACATCTCATTTAGTTTGACTGCTGAACACTCGTATTTAGGTGTCATTTATTCACTAATATTAAAATAAGTTTGATTTGAATGCAATTTAATGGTCATTTATGCTAAAATGTGTTTAAGTTTTTATAGAGGATCAGGAAAAAGTTTAGGTACACACAAAAAAAGGTGAGAAATAATTTGACATGAAGCTGCAATATGGATATCTTTTCAGTCCAACAAATCAAAGATCCATTTAGGAAGCTAAATTAATCATTAAAACTTTTACAATAATCAAAACTGACTTCTAAATCTAACATTTTTCAATCAGCCTTATTAAACCCATAAAGACATCAAGCCTAAGTGAACGTTTAAAAGATTTGAAATTAAATGTGTAAAGATTATAATGAAATTGAGGTGACAGCATCTCAGTGGGCTCAACAGTCAGAGTTCTATAGGAGAGACACAGGAATTAGTGATTGTTACAGATTTATGGCAATATTTTGAGTTACTGTGAGATTTACACAAGTGTGTTTTTCCTTTTCAAACTCTCCTCGGTGATGGTGAGAAAAAAGGGTGACGCAGTTTTCAAGTTGAGCATTTTGAGGATCTACTCAAAGACCTTCCATTGGGAATTCAGCGTGAACAGACAGTATGGGAACAACCCTGGAGCAGGTGGATATAAACCAGCAGAGCAGCGTACTCTGAGTAGAAATGATGAAGTGGGAAAAACAAGCAAGTAATTCTTTTGGAGAATTTGCAGGTGGGTTGCCTTTAAAAGGTGTGGCAGCGACACAGCAAGTTGACAGGTAAGATTTAGTTATTGTTCATTCTGCTGGTAGATTTTAAAGCAAAACACAGAGTGGCTCACATGTTGAATTTATTCAATTTATTCAACATGTGAATAAAATCAAACTACAATCTGTGAGTTATGACTTACAGATACCAGCACAGAAATCTAGAGAAGAGATGCTTCAGATGACCTGGCAGAGTACAGGTGAGTATTTATACTGACCATAACAGGTGCAGGAAACAAGGTAATTAGTGCTGCCTGAAGTGCAGTGAGAGGTGTGGTTAAGTGCAACTCAGGTAAACCGGAATCCAAACCATTAACTTCAGTATCAGAGGACGAGCACGCACTTTAACAACTTTGAGGGCAATTAAAGCTGTTGTTTTTCCACAGGGTGGTTTCCATCTACCTCCTGAGCCAAATCCTCCTGATCATTTAAAGAGGCCATTTCATACAAATTTCAGGACTTTGTGGTTATTTCTTAAGTATTAACCAGTAATATGCAACATTTTATATCTAAAAAACGTCACACTTATTAACTTATTAACAGACCTTTCAATCTGTCTGCATTAAAATTCGTGTGGTTCGGGCTCATTCCATCAGGCTGTTTCGTCAGCAGCTCATTCATATTCATTATTCAAATTTGCTGGACTCAGATTGGCTAACAAACTAGCCTATGAGAGCAAGGTATACTGTTTCCTGGCAACGTCAGATGTTGTCTCTTCCTGTTTGCTACGTTATGCTACAGCTTTTAGCCAGCAGCCTGCTAGGCGTGGTTTCAACTGCGGGAGCTGCCAAATACTAACGAACAAAGGAGTTGTGATGAAACAGATACAGGCTGTTTGAACTCAGGAGAACTCGGGAGAACTCTGATTTTATCGCCACCAGTTTGAGAGATTAAAACTGAAAGCGAAGTTGTTGACCTGTTTTCACACTCACTATGAAGGTAAGAACCCCTGTGGAGCTAAAATATTCAACAGAAACCTCAGAAAAACCGTTTTTAATGGAAGGGCCTCTTTAAGAGATTCTATTTCATTTCATTTAACATTTGTGTTCTTTCAGTTTCTCATGTTAAATGTCAAAACAATATATCAAAAAACAGGACACAGTAGTTTTACTGTTCAGTCATAAGTCATTCAAGTTTTAAAAAAGTGGCGGCCGGCCAATAGAGGGCGCTAGGGCGCCGCCCCACCACTTGCCACTCTCCACAAAAAAATAAAAAAATGCTAATAAAATACTTCAAAATATACGGGTATATTTTTCTGATACAAATAGGATATATATTACATACGTAGTTTGTGTGTTTAAAGTTATTTTATTCATCCATGCTGTCTATGTCCAAAATGCTCCTAACATGGGAAAACTGTTCAAGACATTCAATACTCTTCTCCGTCCTCCACCTGCTCAGCCACCCACCGGGCTGACTGCAGACATGTTCGCCACCTACTTCACCGACAAAATCGCCTCCATTAAAAATCAGTTTTCTGAGCCTGACCATCCAAGTCTGGTCCATCCTGCCTCCGGTCAATCACTCTGCTCCTTCCGCTTACTGAATGAGGACGAAGTCTCCCAACTCATAGTGGAATCTAATCCAACCACGTGTCCTCTGGATCCGATTCCTACAGATATCCTGCTGAGCATTCTTCCTGCCGTCAAACCTGCAATAACCCACATTATAAACTCTTCCATGAAAACTGGCATCTTTCCGTCAGTTTTCAAGCAAGCCACTGTCACTCCGCTTCTGAAAAAACCGTCGCTCGACCCGGCCCAGGTAGGAAACTACCGGCCAGTCTCGCTCCTACCGTTCATGTCCAAGATCCTAGAGTGAGCCGTTTTCACTCAAGTCTCACAGTTCCTCCATGACAATAACCTACTTGATCCTTATCAATCAGGCTTTAAGCGAGGCCATTCCACTGAAACCGCTCTTCTCTCAGTTGCAGAGTCACTACGGGTTGCCAGATCGGCTGGTCTCTCCTCAGTACTCGTACTCCTCGACCTGTCTGCTGCTTTCGACACCGTCAACCACCTCATTCTCCTCTCGACGCTATCTAAGCTTGGCATCTCGGGGCCGGCCCTCTCGTGGTTCACCTCGTACCTTGCGGAAAGATCTTTCAGAGTCTCGTGGCATGGACAGATGTCCAGTCTGCATGAGCTGGCAACGCGTGTCCCACAGGGCTCGGTCCTTGGTCCTCTCCTCTTCTCTTTATACACCACCTCATTAGGCGAGATCATTCGCTCCCATGGCTTCTCCTACCATTGCTACGCTGACGACACTCAGCTCCTCCTCTCCTTCCCTCCAGACGATACATCCGTCTCAATGCGGATATCTGCCTACCTCTCAGATATCTCGGCGTGGATGAGGGATCGCCACCTTCAGCTTAATCTGTCCAAAACTGACCTCATTGTCTGTCCTGCCAGTAACTCCTTACCTCCTCAGATAAGCGTGCAGTTTGACTCCATCACGCTGTTCCCCAAAACCTCCGCCAGAAACCTTGGTGTCATACTGGACAACCAGCTGTCCTTCAAGGAGCAGGTTAACTCCGTAGCTCACTCATGTCGATTAGCTCTTTACAACATCAGGAAAATCAGAGCCTTCCTGACAGACCACACCACACAGCTTCTGGTCCAGGCCCTGGTCTTGTCCCGCATCGACTACTGCAACTCTTTGCTGGCCGGTCTTCCGGCGTCCTCGGTTAAACCTCTGCAGATGATTCAGAACGCAGCAGTGCGTCTGGTCTTCAACCAGCCCAAGAGGGCTCATGTCACTCCACTGCTCATTTCTCTGCACTGGCTTCCAGTTGCAGCACGCATCAAATACAAAGCTCTGCTTCTGGCTTACCAGACTCTAACACACACAGCTCCTACTTACCTTCACTCCTTCATCCAAACCTACATTCCCACGCGTCAGCTATGCTCAGCCACTGAAAGACGCCTAGCGCTTCCACCACAACGTGGCATGAGATCATGTTCCAAACTCTTCTCCTCTGTTGTCCCCCGATGGTGGAATGACCTACCAAACTCGGTCCGATCCTCAGAGTCGGCACCTACTTTTAAGAGCAGACTTAAGACTCACCTCTTTAAAGAACACTTTCAGTCTTAATGAGGAATTGATTTATGATTTATGATAGCGATTTGGGAGTTTATCTCTACAAAAAAAAAAAAAGATACACTTGATGTATGAGCGTCGGCATTAAACTGGACTCCAAACAGTCCGCTTCCTTATTTTGTTTCCATCTCTTTGATTTCTTGCTTGTATGTTCTCTCAATGTAAGTCGCTTTGGATAAAAGTGTCTGCTAAATGACAGTAGTAGTAGTAGTAGTAGTAGTCTATGGTCAGAGCCTACGGTTATTGGTCACGTGGTTCCTCCTCAGGGCGCAGAAATCTTTGCTCACAGACTCTCGCTTTAAGTTGGACATGCGTAGTTGTGTCTCTTCAATACAAACAGATAGGAGCTTCTTAGGCGCGGCCAGCCTGCCCCCAAAGCTGAGTGCAGCTGGATTTACACGTCACTGCCCTCGCGCCGTGATGTCACTGTCACCGTCGGTCACAAGGCGCGGCGGAGTGATTTCGAGTTTGTGCGGGAGATGGAGACGAAGAAAGGAGAACAAAGCAAAATGGAGACGGAGAAATTAAACAATTCTGTGAAGTCGCTTAAAACATTTTCATTTGAGAGGAGAACATTTCAAGAGAAGCTTGAGGTGAAGCAGCTCGGACCTGATCAGCCGGACATCACCATTCGCGAGCAGTCCAAAGACAGAGGACGAGAGTATACTCGATCTTTTTCAAGGACCTGGTTCGAGAAAAAGGCTTGGCTAACTGGATGCAATGAAGCTAATGCTTTATTCTGCTTTCCCTGCCTCCTTTTTCAAATGGCAGGATCAGACCCAGCTTGGATTCAGACAGGTATGACTGATTTAAAGCACTTTTCAGAAAAAGCAAAGAAGCATGAACAAACTGGGATCCACATGCAAAATGCTATGCAGTTAGCCATGCTTGGGAAAACGAACATTTCTGCTCAGCTTAGTACATTATCTGCTTGCTATTTTTTATGATTATTTTGTGAGCTATAGCCCCCCCTGCATAAAATGACACCAGCCGCCACTGTTTTAAACCACTTCTTTCATGACCAGAAGAGTTCAGAAAAATACTGAATACAAACCAAAACAACCAGGATTTGTGTTTGTTTAAATTAATATGACATGCCATTAAACAAAACTGTTTGTAATGTTTAATCCGTTTTAAAAAAAAAAATCTGTATTGTATTATTATGTATTTGTGACTCTGATTATAGTGATTCTATTGGATGTAGATCACAGTCTTGATCTGCTGCTTGGACTCTCTGGTCAGCTTGAAATTCAGCTTCTTTGTTCATCTGTTACCTCCATTTTAGCTGATTACTTTCTTTTTAGCCTTTCCTCATTCCTTTGTATCCTTAGAGAAAAGCTTGGACAGCACATCTGGAAACACCTGTTTCTGTCTCCATGATGTTTTTGCAGCATAATCACTTTGCGAATCGTATGTCTGCTCACTCTTTCCAGGGTGGAATATTTTCATACATAACCGTAACTTCCTGAACAAAGCCTTCATTTAGTTTGGCTGACAGTTGTTCAGTTTTAAAGCCTCACTTATGCAAAATATTTCAATTTTTTAATTTTAATTTTAAAGGTAGTAGGTGATAAGGTGATAATGTGTCTTCATAACATATTGTCTCTCTGAATCATTTCTGTTCTTTAAGAATAATTATGTTAGAACCAAAACTTAAATAAGTCTAACGTTGAAAATAAGAAATCTCAGGTAACTTTGTGTTTTTATGGGGCCTTTATTGTGTCCAGAGATTTGTGCAGGATTTTTATTCTGATGACCTCAAACATTTTGTATTTTTAATCTCTGTCTAGAGATTAAATCATTTCTGCTAGGTATTAAACAAATCAGAGGAATTTAAATAGGAAATAATTTTTGGTATGTTTTTGAATGTGACAAAGACATTTTCCACAAATGTAGCCACTGTTTAGTCTTTTTTCTTCCTTCTCAACCTTTTTACTAACTCACTCTGTGTTTTCACAACTGACCTTTGTAATATGTAGTTAGACTTTGGAAAATAAGGGCAATTAGCAGCATCATGAATCAAATTAGTGGAATATTTATTGGCAAGAGGCAGTTTAAATCGGTATTTTCCTTGTTGGTGACTCCACACAACATTTTGGAGAATGTGCATTCGGTCCTTTAATTTAGGTGGCTAAGAAATCAACAGTAGTACATATAGCTGCAACACATTTCTTTGAGCTCTGTTAACGTGTGTGTCTCTACATTACTGTCATGTGTAACAGCTGGTTCGCTTCCCTGGCAACAAAGAAATGCGACCATAAAGAGAAACACCTCCTTGTCTTGTCTGTATCTCCCTGCAGCAGCTTGAGTCAAATTAGGTTTCCACATCTGAGTTGTCTCCTGATGTATTCTGACATTATTGGCTAATAAAACTCACCGTGAAGCAAGAGGAGAAGTGGCAGGTTCAGCCAGCCAAAATGATCCAAAGTAGATTTGCATCTTCTTTTCTCTGTCAGTGAGCTGCTCGGCTAAGAAGGTGTCCAAATAATAACCTCGCCCTAATCTGATTAGATCTCATCAGGTCTGACTGGATTTGTTAGAAGAGTGACAAAGGATTTTTAAATTATTTTTTGGCCTGCACAAAACACTGGCACAATAAGTTAAAGAGTATCTGACCTGAATTTTACAAAATATATAACATTAAAACCAGCAAAAGAACATCTTAATCCTTGATTAGTTACTGTTAGTCTGTCGTTTTTTCCAAAGAAGAAGTTTGTGTCATTAGCTACATGAAGCTAATTATCAAATGCCCATATTGAAAAGTGTTTATGATGCTAATTAAAGCTAAATGTTAGACTTTAAATATGCCTGTGTGCTTTGAAGATGACTCTGGGACTGAAGTGGTGTGCAGAAGACACTACAGGAAACACTGTGATTGAATGTATGAGGTCTACAAAGAGGTATTTTCATCAATAACATGAGACGAACACAGAACGGACACAGACCACGAACACGGTGCGAAGCTGACAGCAGGAGATTTAACAGAGAAGGACGGTATGTAAACTCAGCTCAGATAGAACGGATGAGAACCCAGATGGAGGAAGAATAATCAGATGACCGGGACTTTTTAATAAAATTCTGTATTCTTCATAAACTGATTGAGTCTAAGGAAGATTATTCAGCTTCTAAACACAAACTGAGCCAGAAATTAACTAATATTATTAAACCAAGAATCCCAAATTTTGAAACACAAACCTATTTCCTTCAATTGATTCAGAAATATCACTTAATTCTTCACTGAAATCTCTGTCTCTGTCCATCTCCATGTTACATACACACTGACACTGACCAATCCAAGACGAGTTCATCCGATGACATCACAACGTGCTTTCTTTTTCCACTCGTGATTTTGTGATAATTTAATATAAAATTTAATATATATTAAATATATTATATTAAAGGTGGGATATGTAATATTTTCATAAAAAGCAATATTTTTTACAAAATAATGCCTCCACAGGGTATTTAGAGGGTTGTAGAATGAAAATAACACTATTTCCTTTAAAAATTATATTTGAAGTAATATATTATAAAATATTAATTTTGGCAGGCACGACGTTGGCATTTTGTTTACATCTACCAGCCAATAGCTGGCAGAGTAGCGGGCACCATTTTGGGTTGCCTAATGGTGCGTTCACACCGGCCACTTTGTCAACGTCAAGCAACGCTCATAACACTCCAAGTTTGACGTTTGAAAGTTGAAGCTTGTAACGCCTGCCAGTCAGAGCGCATAGGCGTTAAAGCTCGTAACGCTTGACCGTTAAAAAGAGCGCGAAGGCGGGGCTTCCTTTGTTATCGGATGTTCTGAGCTATGGCGGCTCATATAGAAAGTGTGGCTTGGCTTTATTTACTCCATTTGTGGATACAGCCCATTCATCAGAGGCGTTCGGAGTTTGAGGAGTTAAACCATTTGCTCCAGGAGCTACATATGGATGAGGTTCGCTTCCAGCGCTACTTCCGTCTGTCCCGCACCCTGTTTGAAGACTTCCTGCTTCATTCAGGTACGTCACTACGATGAGACGCTGTGATTGGTTGACATGCCGCTTCAAGAGCGTCAAAAGTTCAGCTAGCTGAACTTTCTGCATTTCGAGCTTTTCAAGCGTTTCAAGCGTCAACGCCTGAAACGCTCGAAAAGCTTGAAAAGTTGCCGCTCATAACGCTCACAAAGCGCCGCAGAGCTGTTGACGTCTGTCTGACGCACTCCACCATAGACTTTACATGTAAACTCACCGCTTCTGACGTTGACGGTTGGGCTGGTGTGAATACACCATAATACTGTAAATAATCCAGCACAGTGAGGCTGGTACTGTGGAGTCTGCAGTTCAAGAAGCTGGAAGCACCGGGGACATGTGTCGATTATATACTTTATTTGCTTGCCATAGGGGATTCCTCTGGGGTTTCTCATGTGACGAGCAAGTTCTGTGTGGAAATGTTTTTATTAGCAGCTAGCTAACACGTAGCTGCAGCATGTTGGTGAAGTGGATGAACGCTTCGGGCCACTTATTCACTGGAAGACACACCACGGAGGATTTTATTGCTTTTTAAGATTTTATTGGATAAGTGGAGTGTGCAGGATGGTGTGTGAGGAGGAGAGAGGATCTTAGGAGGGACTGCAGGAAGTTTTGGAGCCACGGTGCAACTGTGATCTCTTTGCCACGGACTGAATCGATGAGCTTCAACAGGTAGGAGCTGCTTTTATCAGAGTCAGTGTGTGATCAGCGGGGCTGGAGAGCATGATTAGTGAGCTGAACTCATGATATTTTATTGTCCTGCTCAGATTGGGGATCAGAGTGGATTTGGTGAGGAATATTGATCGACCTGAGCATCAAAGCATGCGTGCGGGGGGGTAATGAGCCTGGCACCTAGATGGCTGATCTCAAAGTGAAGCATTTTTTAATTTAACTTGCTGTGACAGATACATTTACAATCTTGCTTAAAAAATAGTTCTCTCACAATTCCTAGTTGTTTTTACTCTTAGACGCTATGTGCTGCCACAAATGCAGTCAAAAAGTAACATTTTAAATAAAGGTTGTTAAAAAGAATGCTGGTTGTGATGATGAGCACTCAGGAGCTCTAAGTGGTGATGATTTGAGAAATCAGAGTTTGAGTGGAACGTTTCACTGGCATCTTGTTTTGTTTCAGGCTCTTAGGAGAGGAGATGATCCAGGTGTTGCAGTTGGAGAAGAGAAGCAGGGATGGAGAGTTGGTAGGGGAAGGTGAGTTTCCACGTAAGTGTTCGTGTTGTGAGGAGATCATGCAGGGAATCTTCAGAGGCAGAAATCAGATTGACTCCAAGGGTTCTGTTCACAGAGGGGTCCAGCATGTCTTCCTCTTTACAAAAAGGATCAAACTCATTAAGGAAAGGGTCTTGGCATCACCTGAAAACCTCACAAGTTGCTCATATTCAAGTTAAACAAGCATGTTCCAGCTTGAAAAATGGAATTTATTTTCAGAGGACTGGATGAGGCACACACAGAATGATGCTCGCAAAATGTCATACTGACCTCCAGCTGGACAAATTAGCAATGTTTAACTTACATTGCTTCTCCTGACATCTGCACACACATAAAAAAATTGGCATTTATGACCAGCAGGTACAAATATACACAGGGAACAAACAGCTGATGAATATGGAAATTTGTCCACTGACACGTGAACGAATGCAGCCCATTGCCTTACAGCCAGTGAGACTCCATATGTTGTGTTGGCAGCTCTTTGTTAAAGCTTAAACACACACAATCATCTTCCTCTTCAGTGGTGAGTTATTTTGAATTTCTCAAGTGAGTTGGGTTCCTGTTTTACAGATGTGAGATAACTCTAATCTACATCCTGACAACAGACACAGCTGACACACAAAAAAAGATGATGATAAATTTTTGTTTTCAATTAGGTGAATTATTGCATCTCACAAATAGAATGGCAAATAAATGAAACAACAAAATTACAGTTTATTTGAACTATTTTAAGCTTGTTACTGAACATTTTCAGCATGATGAAAGACTAATTAAGATTGTCACAATATTTAGTTTCATGTTTGACTCAGGAAGATTTAACAGTTTGATAGACTCACCAGTCATCTTTAGCGGCCCGTGGATTAGTCATGTAACTCTATACAGGTGGTACAGGAACCCCCAGAGCTGACAAGTCTCTGACTCATAACTCCAAAAATACCATCAGGTTCCCAAATGTCATCCACAAGTGAAATGGGGCCCATCTTGGTTGGCTGGATGAGGTTTGGGTTTTGCAGTTGCGTTGAGGATTTAAAAATCTGTGTGCCGTCTGTGTTGTGCAGTAAATGACAACTGCACTGCTTTACAACCTGCTCTGACAGTCTGCTGTAGCTGTAGAATCACGTGTAGCAGCATAATACAAGTATCACACAGTCCTGGGGGTGCTGCGTGCCTCACTAAATCAGCTGATAGTTCACGCAGTCACAAAACAATATATCAGTTACCAGTAAACAGAGATCCAGGACATTGTCAGCTCCTGAGTAACAAGCTCTCTGGTATCTCTAAAATGTGGAGAGTTGCATTGTACGTAGGTTTAAACAACATTAGGGTTTCTAACAGGAAGTACAATAAGTTCTAAGTTCCCTTCCCTCTTTTGGCCGGAGGGGAACTTTGTAGGAAATAACTTACTTGCATTCAGAAGATTTGAGTTTAAGATGTGAAAAAAGACTCAAAAAGTTTAAATACAACTTTTATGGGAATTAACCATGTTAGAAATCTTAGTATCAGTTACATGTTGTATTTATCTTTTCTTGTTTACCTTCCTAAACTGCCCTGATCCCTAACTGTTTTCTTTCCTGGTCTCATCTTTAAAAGAATGTTTTATCTATATTCATTTTTTTTGTAGAAGTTATTGTTAATTATTATCTAAACTTTTGTAGATAGCTTCCTGAACAGCTTCAGTTTGGAGAAAAGAGTTTCAGTCAGTTTTTAATCAAAACTAAAACCAAATCTGTCTTTTTAAACCAGCTGCAGTTTCACAGTGTTTCATACAAAGGTTTTTTTTTTAAATAAACTTTTACTTCACATCATATTTCAAATAAAATGCTAATTCTGGCAATAATATTCAAGGTGGGCGTGGCTTAAAGGTGCTATTTTTTGCTGCTGATATTTCTATTTAACTACATAATTGCATGTAAATTATGGTGTAATGAAAAACTGAAGGCAAAGTTTGTACAGTAACATTTTTGTGCTCATTTTGAATGTTGTTTGTTTACTGCAGCAAGGTGAACTTATAAAAGTATTGCTGATTCTGTTCAAAACATTTTAGGAACTTTTGAGCAGTTTGTTTATGATTTCAACATAAAATGTAGGAACGCCCTCCCTCACTTTTCATTTTGTTATTTACAAACAGCACCCAGTGGGTGGCACTTATAACACATCATATCTTTAGTGCCTTCCTGGCTGTCCTTTCAGTACTTCAGTTCAACAAGGACACTTGTGTAAAGTGACCTGGGCTCACAAACTAATGTCTCTGTCTAATGTACAAACAGAAGTCACCCTGACCACATGCACACTAATGCACGTTAGTAACTATTCCATCAAAAACAAGGAAATAAGGAAGAAAATATATTTTAAAATAGTTCTATATTTGGAGAAGGTCTGTTCCACACGCTATGCACGTTGTCTGTATGACTCAGACGTGCAAAAGTGACCTCCCCACCGGGAAAAAATCAACATGTATGTTGCAACGACAGATACTGTTCAGCTTGTTGACATTTAAGGGGAATAGCCCTGTGAGTCTGAGTGTTGCAGCTGCAAAGCCATACTGCTGACCCTTAGATGTACAGCAAAGTCCAGGTTTTATGTGTTTGGACACTTTCTTAGAAATGTTTGTACATGTTTGACACCAACAGACAAACACACACTCACACTTTTTAAAAGCACTTACAGTGTGTTCCTATTTGGCAGGAGATGTTGGGTGGGCAGCGGCACAAGATCACTAACTATAAACGCTCATCATAAAATGCACTTGGCACAACCTTCACTCCCTGTAAAGCACACTCCCTCGGGACATTGTGTATCTCTGAAATGTACAATATGATCTGCATATTCTGCATAGCTCCTCTGTGCCAATGTGCAAGCATGTTGCACTTATTGCATGAAATCTTTGCGCATTTGTACTTTTGTATGCACTTACTGAACTTTAAGTACGTATTTTGGAAAGAACTGGCTCCTCAAGAAACACAGAAAGCTAATGCATGCCTGTGTGTTTGTCTATGGGGCTAACTTCAGACTGTGTACTGCAACCAGATGCTTGAGGGAGAGCCCTGTCTTGATCTATTCCAGTTTACATCTCCTAATAGCATAAACAAGGGCACACCCAGAGACCTGTTTGACAGACGAGTGAAAGCATATACACATTTGTTAAAAAGAAAACCAACCCCTCAAATCAAGTCCTTTTTTTAACTCACCTGTATTTTATTTGCATTACTTTTTATTGATCACCTGCAAAACCAAAGACTTACCAAATATTAGGTATTCAATTCTGAAGTAGTACTAAGGGACAAAAGAAGAAGATACAGATAAACAGTCTTTAAATGTGCCTCAAAGACGTTTCTGTTACTTGCAAACCATTCATTTTCCACTCTCAAGTCAAGTCAGGACAATATGACTGAAACTGTTAATTTGGCTTTTCAGCAACTTTCAACATCTGTGATAAAATTGCTGCAAAGACTTTTTTTCACCATAAACTTCCTGATTTTTAAAAATCTTTTCTATCTAAAATCTGATTAGTAAATGATGAACAAACAATTAGGAGAAATTCAAAATACTTTCAACTGGTAGATTTGTACAAACCATGACACGCCCGATTCCAATGATTTTTTAAATAAAAAGAATAACATATTTAAAAAAACACAACTGTAACTCTGGCTCTGTTAAATATTACTAATCTGTAGTCCATACAATTTGAAAGTATATTAAATGAATTAACTAAGAGAACACACTCACATGCGCATGCACGTGTACTTCTGCTGCTGTGTGTGTGTTGTGGCTGTATATCTGATAGTATTTCCTCTGCAGTAGCTGCAGAGCCGATAGTGTTGCTTCTGTGACAGCCTGCACCTGTTACTGTGGCTCACAGTCCAAACACACACACCACCACACACTCAAACACACGCACAACCCATCTACTCCAAAGCAAACGTGCAAGCCGAGTGTTACTAAATGACTGAATAAGTACAAAAAGCCTCTGTCTCCTAGTTAAAAAGGTCAAAGGTGCAGTGCAATGTTAGTCACATTTGCTGAAAGTAGGTTTTCTGGATTTTTTAGATTAATTTTATTACACAGAATTACGGCAATTTCTGAAAGATTTCATGGGAAACCTAAACAACATTTTGAGATCTGCTTGGTCAACCACACAAATCTGAAAGTTCTTCTTCTTTGATTTCAGTCTGTTTGACTGCGTAACGAATCACCTTTTCCCATTATGTACTTTCTGTGAGTGCCAACATTAAAACAAAAATATTTGCTCTGAAGCAGCTGGTAATTTGAAAAGGGAGAACTGCCGTAACATTCAGCCTGACAGTACTTCTATTCTGCTTTTGTCACAACAAGAATTTTTGTCCAAATAAGGGTAAATCCTTTGATCCAGAAAAATCTATATTTCACCTGTAAAAACATATAACATAACACATAAAATTAAGCTTGTGTTTATCAAAAGGACTTTCAAAATAAAAGCTCAGTTTAATCTGATTTCTCAGCTTCTTGTTTTTTTCTGACAAACACAAAAACACACAGACTAGTCAGCAATGAATAAACAGCAAATTTAAAAAACAGTTTCAGACGCTCTTTTACTTACAAACAAGTACAACATTCACAAATAAATATTTACAGCACTGAGATGACATTCAATTGACTCTGATGGAGGTAGAAAACAGAAACAATTCTTATAAAAAAAAATCAAAATGAATATACATTTTTTTCCAGTGATTATATTTTCTATGTGGACACAGATGCACACATTAAAATAACATTATTATTTCTGGATTGGCTGGTTATCAGCCGTACTTATCTATGAGACCCCC
>SSNP01000124.1:242933-288536 GCA_006937955.1 Pachypanchax playfairii | reverse complement strand
CCCCCCCCCCCCCCCCCAAAAAAAAAAAAAAAAAAATCAAATCAAATCAAATAAATCCCATCCGTGTCTTGACAAAATCGGATCTGGTCATGTGAAAAAATGCAGCAACAAGACTACAACCCACATATCACACAGATACCATTGCAGTGATTCTTTTGCATGTTTTATAATCACAATATTTTAATAATACAAGACCATTCAAATAATAAAACATGGAAATTATACTTACACATCAAGGCCCACAATCTGTAAATTTTCAATGTAAAATAAAAAAAGGAGATATTTTTTTCAAAAATCTTATTTGAGGCCCCGGTTGCAGAAAATTTAGACCTGATGTCAAATGAATCTGAAAAGGTACAATGAAAAAAAAACCTTTTATCACATTTTAGTTGTGTTTCTGTTCACATCAACACATTCTGTAAACAATTAAATATGTGTAAACTGATTTCAGCATTTGTAAAATGAATGTAACAGACTATATTCAGAAAAACAGCAGAGCTAACTGCGTGAGACTGATCTCCCAGCTCTGTTTGACAATTTGCAGTGTTTGCAGAGCCAAAGCAGATGGAACAAAAGGAAAGTGCAGGTACGTGGTGATGTTTGCAGAGGCAAAAAATAACCCGGAGTATATGCTATGAAAGGAAGTGAACACATGGAAAGAAAGAGCCCATCTGATAGTCACAAGTTCGTGTCTCAGATGTTTATCTCATTCACAAATATAAGACAGTAACTGGTTTTGAGGTTCAATGAAGGAATTTAAATCTGGCAAACTGTTCTTTATTATCTTTTCATACTTCAGCCTCGAGTGAGACCTTCTGTATCAAATGAAACTATTAGCATCAGGGTGAACAAAGTTGAGTTTGTTTTCTCTCCTTCACGGAGGGTTTTTTCTGAAAGTGTGGCTTTTTTTACTAATGGAAGAAGTTATTAGCGATGCAAATATGTTGTGGATTTCCTGATTTTGCTTCCAACTTTGTAGCTGCTGTGTATTTTCCCTTGAGATGGTTCATTCATGACCATGTCTTGACCAGGTCTCTTCCTCTTCAAAAAGAAAATGTAATTTTAATTTACTTCAAATGTTTTCCAATATTTATAATTTCCACTGTTTAAATGCTTAACTCCAAAAGATAACAGTTTCCTTGAAATTGTCAAAATTCTTATGTGTGTTTACTGTTTGTCTCTAAGGATTTATCACACCTGTTTGTTTTTTCAGAATATTTGAATCTTGCTGTGACTGGGTATTGGACTTCAGGTGGGTTCTTTAAAATGGAACAAGATACATGGCAGTTCCTAAGACATTAACTTGAAGATAGTTTAACTTGACATAAGGAAGATGCTGGTTGTTGTGACCAACTAGCATATAGCTGCCTGTGCAACCCAGACTCACATCAAGATGTGCAAATGATCCAATATTTCAGCAAAAATTACCTTTATGTTAAAATAATATTGGGTCATTTCTTAGTTAATCTGTAATATGTGACTGGAAAGTGTCTTTCTATGTGCAGGTATAAAACATGTGAGAACCTGTAATGTATAAAGTCACATAAAAAACAATCATCAAAGGTTTAACACAACATCTTGATTGGAACTCCTATATTTTCTGTACCTGCTTGATCCTGTACTGGGTCACAGGGAGCTGGTGCCCGACTCCAGGGATCATCGGGCAAGGCCCTGGACAGGTTGCTAGTCCATCACAGGGCTACAAAGTCACAAACAACCATTTATGGTGCATTTCCATTGGTACCTACTCAGCCCCGCCCAACTCGGCCCTACTCAGTACGGTTCGTATAGTGTTGTGTTTCCATTGTGTTCACATAAGTGAGGGTGAAGGCTTCTCTCGACATTGCTTCAAAGTCAGCTGAAAGCCATGAGCGGCCATGGAGTCTGAGAGCTCTTTAAAACCTTTTTCGTTTCATGTCACTCCGTCCAATTCTCTTCCTATCATTTTGTAATTGTAACACAAGCAGTAACAACAACAAACATTTTCAGAAATTTAGCTGTTTCACTATTTAACTTCTGGCTCTTTTTGCCACACCAATCAGAGGCCAGCAGTGAAGAGGTGTGTGTGCTAGCATCATCATCTATCATAGCCAATCACTGCACAACGGGTATGAACAAAACGTTCAGCCCCAAAAATAGATAGCAGAAATGCTCTCAAACCGCACCTATTGGAGCCAGACAGGGCAGAGTAGATACCAGTGGAAAGCTCCATTATAGATACATTCACACCTAAAGCCAGTCTAGAAGCACCGCTGAATGTAACATGCAAATGTTTGGTCTGCTATAGAAATAGAGAGAGGATAAAACCATGAACTTGCAAAAACATGCAAACCCTGTGCAAGAAAGTCCCAGCCAGGAGTCAAACACAAGACCTTCTGCCAACACTGCCAACCAGCTGCACCCCCTTACAGCCTGTGGTTGGTACCATCAGGTTCTTTTGCATCAATGGTTTTCATATTTTGGTAGATCCACAGTCTTACAGTCTACTGGGGCGGCTGTGGCTCAGTGGGTAGAGCAGTTGTCTCCCAATCGGAAGGTTGGTGGATCGATCCTACCACCACCACATGTCAAAGTGTCCTTGGGCAAGACACTGAACCCCATGTTGTCCCCTGATTTGCAGATTGGGTTGTGTGAGTGTTAGCCCCCACCCTCTCCCCGGTCTACATATTGGGTTGTGTGAATGGGCAAATGTAAAACTTGTAGTGTGAAAGGGCTTTGACTGGTCTGAATGACTAGAAAAGCGCTATACAAATACAGGAAATTTACTTGGTTCAGTTTAGTCCAAAACTAGTATTTGTTTAGTTATAATTGCTTGTTGGTTTGATTCAGGCTGTCATACCAGTTTTTAAGGAGTAGATGGAGGTTTGAGTTCAAATGGACATTTTTATAACGTGACATTTCATAAAACACTGACACCAAAAATTGTATCCAACTTCAGTTGAAATGTCCCATATTTTGTACTATGGATAAAGGTACAGATTTTCAGTTTGCTTAACTGGACATTACAGATAAGCTTTAAGTGGTGTAGAAGAACAGAGATCACAAATGAAAACACAGTAACACAGATAAAATATAACCAAACACAGCCTTATAAAAGTCATTTACATCAGCAAATAAGTTTTTGTTGCACAGTCACAAACTCTCAGTTGTATCTCCTGTTTTTGTTTGGTCAAGCAACTGAAGCAGAATCATCTTTACAAGTTCTACCAGAGCTTTTATTCTGCCAGTTGGATAAAGAACCTGGAGCTACATCTAGAATTTGCTCAGATGTTGGTAGTGCAAGATTTAGTGAGCTGTCTTCAAATGAGCTCTCCAGAGTCCCTTTCCACTCTGACATCTGCTGAGTGTCCAACCCTCTAACCGTGTCCAGGTCTGTGTTTCCATTCTGTCTCCGTGGGGGCTTGGAACTGCGATGTCTCACACTACACCATCCACACATCCCCTTCCTTCCCCAAACTTCTCCCCTACCCCTTAAATGGAGTATCTCCTGGATGGCGCGCCTGAAATCAGGGCTGCGGCAGTAGATGAAAGGATTTAAGGCTGAGTTAGAATATCCCAGCCAGTTGAGGACTTGGAATAGCACGTTAATGTCACCAAGATTGAGGAAAGTTATGAGGATATTGAGGATGAAAAAGGGTAGCCAACACAAGGTGAAAGTACCCATGATGATCCCTAGAGTTTTCACAGCCTTTTGCTCTTTAAGACAGAACTTAAGACGCTTTGTGGAGGACTGCTTTCCATCTTTTGCTCTATTTTCCTCCCCCTTCTCTTCTTTGCTAGTGTCTCTATTTTCGGTTTGCTGCATGTTCAGACTGTCTTCCCCCACTGGATCTTCCACATCAGTTCTTGCCCTGTGTTTATTCAGTGCAGGGCTGTCATCTGGAAAAGTCAGCTGTGCAGAGTTGTGCAGATTGTAAAAGTGTCTCTCTCTGCCCCTGATTTTTTCCAGCTGTTTCTGAGCCTCCTGGAATACACGACTGTAGAGGAAAATCATCACCACCAGTGGCAGGTAGAATGACACAATAGATGAAGACACTGCATACTCTGGACTGGTGTTGAATTCACAGCAGTGTTCATCCTTTAAGCAAGCTTTAGCTGTTTCGTCATCCTTCACCCACACCTCCATGAAGATGGGCAGGAAGGAGATGAGGGAGGCCACTGTCCAAACAGCAAGCACAACTACAATTGCTCGACCCCTGTACAACACCAAGACACAAGAAAAACACGATGAGTGACAGTTAGTCTGTTGATTTAATATTGATGGTGACTGTCCAAAACTGTAAAACCCAGTGACCAGAAATAAATTTGCTCTCTTGAGGAACCCTAAAATTCTTTCCCGTTGCTGTTCAGCTGTTGAGGATATTGGGGAGCTGGAGCCACTGTGTGAGAGGCTGGGCTCTCCATGGAAAGATTGGCAGTCCATCCCAGGGCCACAAAAAAGACAACCAACCATGCACACACACTTAAACATTTTTGGGGTCAATTTAGAATCACTAGTTGATTTAATATGCATGTTTTAGTCTCTGAAAGGAAACTGAAGTGCTGAGTAACTGAAGTAACCTGCTCATACATGGAGAGAACACACAAACACAAGGATTCTGGGACCTTCTGGTTGCAAAAGCAACTGTGCTAACCGATTTCACTGTTGTGCAACCCAACTGCCTTTCTAACTTTTTATATTAAGTATTCCTTTAAGGTATGACAAAATGTATTCACTGTCATGAAGCAATCATTGAAATCCAGGAGTCTCCTTGCAAATGTAGAAGAGGTATCCGGTTTGTTGGGATGATTGATGTTTGTGTAATCATTTTTTGGTTGTGCTAGGTTAAGATAATATAAAATTAGAGGAGTTGCCTTGGTTTAGGGTATAAACTAAAAGGATAGCTTGGAAAGAGGGGAAATTACTTAAAATAGTTATCAGCAGTCTAACTTACATGGAATAGGAAGCAGTCAGAGAAATCCTATTTCGGAGAATCAAGGGGTGAAGCTGAACTTTTTGAGTTGTTCTAGATATCAGAAGTCCCCTCCAGAATGGGCTCCCGTGTGACTGGTCATTAGCTTGGCTTCTTCATGAAGTGTACTCCCTGACTCTCCAAATTGACATCATCATAACTGCTCATCTATGACAAGAAGAATGCTGACCATGGATAACTGGTCCAAAGAACCCCACTTCAAATTAAAGGCCTGGCATTCCACGAAGGAATGTGAGTCTCTCGTCACCTGTCCAGCCAGTTCTAAACTAAAATTATCTCATGTTGAGAGACTGTAGTTAAAGAGAACTTCAGAATGTTATGCATCATCTTGCACAATGCTGCAATATCTTCACTGTTGTGTTTAAATCAAATAGTACCACACCAATGTTTGTAAAATTGACAAAGTAATCACCATTTTTGTGACCACTAAGACTAATTTGCTGTAGTGTCCCTCTTGAACGGGGTTGACATGAAAACAAATACCATCAAAGAGTTTCAATAAACTCCATTTAGTGGTTCATGAGAGGTTTTGCTATCATACTCTCAGGGTTTACTCCAAAAGTGAGCAAAAAAGTAATTAGGAAAGATCTTGCATGATTTGTTAGCACTCAGAATGCAAGACACAGAGAAAAAAAAACATTATCATTATTACCTGGCAAAAAAAAAAATCAGAATAGTAACTTAAGGATGAGCTGAGGTTAGGAACATCATGTCTACAGTTTTTAAAACTCTAGAAATGTAAAACAGCAACATGTTTTTGGGCTCAACGAATTGTGAGGATGATCTCAAGTTCCTGTCACTGGATACGATTTTCCCTTGTTTAAATATACAAGCTTTGACATATTACTGTTGCTCTCCTGAGACCTTAGATCTTATAGAGATCAATAGCTTTTCACATATTAGTTGCACCTTTTTGTGAAAATGTCCTTGAGAAGAAAATCAAGCATGACATTGGTGCACACCAAATGCGTTAGGTACTTTGTATTCACTCCTGAGAAAGGTCAGTCAGAGATTTTGGGGAGAAGTGCTCACAACCTCATGCTCATAACCATCCTTTAGCCTCAACCCACTGAAATTACTTTGCATAATGGTATGCAGAGCCACAAATGGGATTACACAATGTTATCACATTTGTTGATATAGGCCTTCAAACAGTAAATGGAAATGGACATGAACACGGAGTACCATTTTCCTTTAATGATGCAGAAATTGCTTTTTTTTCCTTCAGACATGAAATGGACAAGAAACTGATGCTGATTTAGAAGCATTAAAAATAACATAAAAACTCAGCAAGAGGAATGATGTATCCATATGGTGCTAAAAAGGCTAATCATTACCATGGAACCACTTAACCCATTAATACCTGATGGGTCAGGTAAGTGCAACTACATGTGTTGTACAGGGCCTCAGGTCATGGTTAATGGGTTCACATTTTCCACTAAGTTGCCACACCCAACAAAGCCTGAAGACAGGAAGGGTTAATTAGATAACAGACTGAACAAACCTGATGGGATGTTACTGTGTGGGGCGACTTGATCTTTGTGCAATTATTGCGTTAAAAAACCATTTCATTTTTTTTAAACCCTGTATTAGTTAAATCATTAAAATTTAAAGTTTTTTTTATATTGAAACAGTGAAAAGCTTTGATTTACCGTGTGAGTAGTGTTGGGTAGCGGAGCGGCAAGGTGATGGCGAGGTACCGGTCCATTGCAATCACACACAGGGTTCCTATACTGGCCGTCACACACAATACATCAGTTGCTGTCCAGAAGTTACACATAAGGTTTCCATAATTCCAGGAATTTAGCAGGATGTTACTGGAGCTAAAGGGGACGACTACCACACCCATGATGAGGTCAGCAACAGCCAGCGAGGCAATAAAGAGGTTGGTGATTGTTTGGAGCCGCTGGAATCGCAGGATGGCTGTAATCACCATCACATTCCCTGCACAGAAAAAATGGATGCTGAACTGAAAGTATAGTTGACTTTTGATTCTTCAGCACTGAACATTCAGAAGCCTTACTTACCAAAAACTATGGCGAGGACCAGAACAGCCATGACAGCTCCAAGAAGCACCAGTTCTGCATCGCTGTATTCTGATGTAGTTGATGAATTAGGGATATGGGTGAAGTTGCTGAGCTGTGATTGGTTAGTCAGTGGTGAACTAGACATGATCTATGGTAAAAAAAAAAAAAAAAAAAACAACAAAAAAAAAACTTTATTTACAGAGGATGCAAAAACAACCAGATATGTGTTCTTTGAGTCACGAAAAAAACGAAACAGGAGACTCAAATGCACGATCTGTATGAAAGCTCTGAAGAGGTGAAGCTCTCTGAGCTGGGCGTGGCTTAGATTAATATCTGAAAATTGACATTTCACACTTCAAGGTTGGATTAAATGAGCTTATGCTGATGGGAGAAATCATAATGTTGAGCATGACATTTTTCCTTCTCCCACAGCATTATTCTGCTTATTGGACAAAACCACATTCAAAGTTCTTGTCAAATGTTAGTGACAAATTAGATGCAGCGGTGTTTAATGGGTATTCATAAATTTCTGTCAAATAAAATGTGGGTTATAAAAAAATTATTTAATTTGTTTTTTAAGAATATAATCACATTTTTAACAACATAAAATAAAACATTTGTGAAAAGTTAGCTAACATATGGGCAGGTATGCAGTAATGTGGAGAAAACAGTTAGATAAGCTGTAAGAAAACAACGTTGTACTTTTTTGTAACCCAATTTGCATACCAGGCTGTGCGAATGTTAGGCCCCCCCTCACCCTGATTTACATATCAGGTTGTTTGACTGGGTGGATGTAAAACATAGACTGTAAAAGCACTTTGAGCGTTCGGTAAGACTAGAAAAGCACTATATAAATACAGAACAGTCATATACCAGTTTGCCATTAACAAACCTCAAACATTGTTTTCTTCAGATACACTTCAAGGATTTGCCTGAATGGGGATCAAAACCATCTAAATGTGTGTTTTGATGAATAAAACTGATAAGGACTGTGTGTTTCCTACATTTTCTGACAAATATTGACACTTTTCAAAGCATCAAGTAATGAATATAAGAATAGGAAGTTGGTTTTAGTGGTAAGAGTCAGGAAAGGCGGCTCCTGCAACAAGTGCACCTGAGGGCACCATTTACTCTTTATATTAGGTTTCTGCTCATGCCTGTGCACAGATGATGTGTTCCTTACTGCCCATGCTTACTGTAGGACTATATAGCTTTACTATTTATATATCAATGGACATTCCTTTCAGGCAAAATGTGAAAACACCTAAAATAGAGGTTAAGCAATATCTTATATTCTAGTCTCATAGATTAAATGATGAAAGCACAGAGGAAGCAATATATTTTTCACTTTTATCAAGATTTAGTCATGCTAAGTTGTGTGCATGTTTTTACATGTTGATTATTTCATCACAACAGCTTTTTGTCCCGAGAAAGCTTCATGCAATAGCTTGTTTTTCATGTCAGATATATCTATAGTTTAGAATAGAGAACAGCCCAAAGAGAGAAAATAAGGAAGCAGGAAATAAAAGTCCCGCCACAAGCTTCAGTGTCACCAGGTCTGTCAAACAGCTTTCTAACATGTACCACAGATCAGAGGGGGATCTTTGCTTTCCCTTCATGTGAGTATATAGGCTGAAGCTCAAGAAGAGCAGGGCTTTTGAAAGCCTATAGCCACAGGTGCATATGCATTATGCAAGGGCAGTGCAGCTCTGCTGGTATAGACCGAGGTTTGCCTAAACAAATTGTAATAAAATGCACCCTTGAGGATGTTGTTGTGTTGGGTGCACTTTGCAGATGCAATGATGTTGTACATGCATTTGCAAGTTACCACACAATGTGACCTTTATTGCTTCTGATTTCATGTGCATTTATTTATTCACAGTCATGCATCTGTAAAACAAAACACTGTTATTTGCTCACGGTCAGTTGGCTGAGCATAAGGGCGCTTTCACAGAGTCAGCCTAATTGACAGCAGACACATGGTGTTCCTTGTTTGCTATTCTGACTGCCCATGTTAAACATCGGGGGGATGGTTTATCCACTTGTCAGCAAAGATTTAGTATAAGTAACTCATAGTAATGGGAGATTCCTACTTAATGACTTGCTTTTAAGTGTTTACTTCAAAAGGCTGCAGAGTTTTTCAGTTTGCTCAGGTTTTATATGTGAGGTTAAAAGAAAATTGTATGTGTTTATGCACATCTAAAATCTGTTTGGATAATTAAATCTCCTGTGTGCTTGTTCACTTTGCTAAAAGTGTAAACGACTTTTATTTCAACATAACCGAAACACCTGGAATGTGATTTGATGGCATCTGTAAAGAATAGCCTTCAATCTCTCATGTTTACTTTCCTCTCCAGCTGTGACTGTCCACTGTGTTGAATTTTGGGAGGTATTCAGAAATGAAAGCATTGACCACGGCAAGTTTGTTGTTCTAGAAAAATTATCTCACAGGGGGAATAAATTGCTTTCCTGAGTAAACAACGCTGCCCGGGTGAAATTGCACATCTGTCAAAAGCCTCGGATGTTTATTACAAGCGTCACTGTTGTCAATCATTCAGCCTGCGACTCACAGCAGCGCGTTTTCATGAATATCTGTCATCATTTGGAAAATGCTCCCACAGCAGCACATTTGAACCCACAGAATGTTCTGACAGAAAAATGATGGATCAGCTGGAAACTTATTTGCGGACTCATTTTCCAAATCAATCTTTCATTACCAACGATCCTGTGGCGGTTACGGTGTTAATGAATGGAGTTCTGCGGTGAGCGGCCCTGACAGATGATCATCTACCACTCACAATTTTCGGCCAAATTTACCCATTAAAGGCATTTGATCTTTATTATCAACGCTTTTGCAATGGCTGCTGTTTATCAGCTCGCTCAATTACTTTTTAAACTGATGACCTCTGTGCTCTTCACTTTTAACTGTTCGCTACCTCAACCGATCAGATCAATAACAATCTTGGCAGTTACCAGCAATATTACAACTTGAGACAGAGACCAATCGTCTCTCTGCCACAAACCTTGAAACAGTCACACACATAAAAATGCTTGAGTGATTCAGGGGCTCATAATCACACTCAAAAGATTTGCTGACAAATTACAATGACAATATTTAACCAGAAGTGATGGCTGTTATATTGAACGCTCAGTGCACAAAAAGTGCATGCAGTTCTGCACGTAAAAGACATTCAAATAATCACAAGTTTGTCCAAACACATAAGCTCCTAAAAACACCCAGCTTTTACTGTGCTCAGTTGAATAAATAGATGTCAGCCGATCACTGAGTAAAAAGCACAAAGGCTGTAATAACAAGACATAAAACATTTTGCTGTCCAGATAACGAAAACCATGTCTGATAAAGATGAAAGCCAGTTTGGATTCACGGGAAAAATATGACTTATCTGCAAAACATTTTTCAGTCAGAGCTGTTTTGTTTCCATTGACATGCTGTAAGACTAAAGAAAAAAATCTGAAACATTGTGTTAAAATAACTGAGATGTTTCTGGTTTCAACTTTCTGCAGTGTGACGTACAATAAAGGCAGCAACTTCAATTTCACTGGATTTCTGCTGTATTTGTTTTCACTACAATACACTTATGATGTGAATTTATATTTTGGGTTACTACAAACTACATAACACATAATTAATTCATTAAACCAATAACAAATGTTTTAATCTACTAATAAAAACCCTGCTTTACCTTCTAATAATTAGAAAACTTTGCTAATTTTTTTTTTTTGAGTGTTGTCATGAGCATATTATGTTTTTTTATGTGTGTAAATACACCCATGGTTTACAATGTGCATTTGTGTGTGTGTGTGCCTGTAAAGTGTACACATATAAAAACGGGCTTGCACCGTGTGTTTCCTTACCTCCAGGCTTTGCTCTCTGCTTCAGTCCACTGATTTCATTCTCCCAAAGCTTTTAAATCCATAACATATTTGAAATGTTTTTGCAGGCAGCTTTTTCTCCACTTTCTGCTGAGGTATAGATTCTGATTTGCACACACACACACAAACACACACACACTGTCTTCTTCTTTGTTCTCACACATGTATCAACTCAGTCTGTCAGCAGTCAGCCACACTTTGAAGCAGCTGAGACTCTCACCCTCAATATAAACAAGCCCTGATGACATCACTGCTAACAGTAGCCTATCAAAAAGCAAGGAAGTGCTTTTCGTGCATTTGGTATGTCTGAAGTGAACTGACTGCTCGACGGGACTCAGTACTTTCTGGACTTTAGGAAGTTTTGAACCTTCTTTATTTAGGGCACCTTCTGTTCAGCACCCATTTGAACACATGACACCAGAAAATAAATACTCTAACTTCTCTTTTTGGCTCCTGGCTAGTTCTTCTTCCTCTGGGTGGTTTCAAATCCAAAACCCAGCTCAAGTGTCCTGTCACGTTGTTTTTGCTCTACCTTTATGTTGTAAAACTTTATATAAAAGTGTATGTGCAGCTTAAAAAGGTTAGTTGGTTTGTTTAAATCACAGCCTTGTTTTTAAGAAGAAGGAGAACTGCATTCATACTTTAGGCTTTAGTTTAAAGTAAATCCCAATTTGATTAACAAGAAAAATCCCTTTGGAAATTGGAAATTTTCCCTTTCCAGCTGGGAGAAATCTTTAAAATACCCCAGTGATGAGTTGTTTTTCCATGTTGGGACATGAAATATTAAAACAAATCATGAATCAAGCACCATGTCATTCTAAATTTAACTGTTAAAATTCTGCTGAAGGCATCCATGTGCACAAGAAAACAGAAGAGGTTCCACGTGACTGTTTCGAGGTACAGTGACTGTTACTGCTGTGTAACTTGAAGTTGGGTGCAGATAAAGAGGAGGAAGCTCAATTCTTCATACGTATCTGAACAAGAAATGCAACGTATTGTTTTATCCTGCGAGTCTTAAACATCTTAGTGAAAGTGTTTTCTTTAGTTTCTGAGTTAATGGTTCTATTAGATAACACTATGTATTTCAAAATTTACAAACGGGTTTTTTGTGGTGATTCCCTGTTTAAAGCAGCAACCAGACAAACCTGTTAGACTGACAAAGAGAATCACCGTGTATTGTTCATAAATTCCACAAGTTTGGCTTATAGCTGAAGAGAAAAAAGTTTCTTAAAACATAACATTTTATTGTCAAACATAAAGACGTGTTCCCTTCATTGATTTTTAATAGGATTCAGGTTAAGCCTCTAATTGCCACAAGGGCTCTCAATAGACTGTCTTTTCTTTAGTTGAACTGAACTGGAGTAAAAAAGGTTGCCATTTTCCTCCAGCTAGCCAATTTCTATTTCAATGACTGAGTATCATTGGAGTTACACCTTTGACCTTTTAATAAAGCTATAAGAAACCTGATTTTCCAGGGTGAAGGTCACCTCAGCTTTTCCTTCAGAACCTGGGGACGGGTCTGCTGCTTTGATTCGCATGTTGTCTGCCAGCAAAGCCATAAAACGTCTCATATTGCTGGGACAAAGAGAATCCATTGAAGAACAAGTTTCAGCGCTTGAAGCCACACACAGAGATGGCCTGCTGACTTCAAACAGCCAAAGTTGAGCCTAAACTTTGTGAAGATCAGAAAAACATGTTTCCCTGGAACAACAGAATTCAGTCTTTGCTGCGCAGAATTCTGGCTATGCAGCTGATTAAATATAAGACTTAATGGCTTTAATCAAGAAATGTGTTTTGATTTGATTTTGTTGAGAATGTTCTTGCATGATAGTGCTGAGTTAATTTCATTTTAGTTGAAGGAATTGATCAAGTTTTATTGAGATGAGGAGTCCTTGTTTTTCAGGCATCCTGGGAGCACAATGGACTACTGGAGTTGCTCAGATTCAAAGCATGACTTGTGGTAGCATGCATGACCCTTATCCCCCCCCCCCATGACCTGTCTGGCAATAAAGCAGTTGGAATTGTTGTCCGGATGCAAAGAAATATTTGACAAATGTATCTCACAAGCTGAATATGCAGCAATCACTGCAATGTTCTGCTTGTTATTTATATTATATCTATTGTAATTTTATTTAGATGTTATTTTTGTTTATTACACCTTTTATGAATCAGTGAACACGGGGTAAAAGGAGAAAGGAAATGAAGGAAAAAGAAAAAAGATGGATGTAGGTTAGAGAGAAGGTGGGAGAGAGAGAGATCTGTTTCAACACCTGTTGAGAGACAAAAACAAGAGCAGAGACACCACAGCATCGACCAACATCTACATTTAAACACTGATAATGCCACTGTAGATACAAACGAAGAATGACACACTACTTAACACGCAATATCTTTAGTGGCAGCTTCACCCCAAGTTAGTGAGTGTCTGTGAACACCAGTGTACATGGATGCATTTGTGACCATAAGGTTTCTCCATAAAATTGTTTAATAGTGGTTGTGAAAAGCCCCAGACCCAGCCCCCAGACCCTGAAGCAGAACACAATGGAAACCCAGGCCCAAGGCATCTGTGGCCTTCCCAGAGCAGCAGTGTCCAGGCGGACCACCACAGGGGCAACCACAGCTCCCACCCAGACAAGACGATCAGCAACCCCCAGGCCAGCTGATCCAGGGGGCCGCAGCGATGACCCGACAGGCCCCGCCGACAGCCAGCCACCCCTGAGCTAACTGGGATGCGGATCCGAAGTCCAAGACCCAAGAACAGCCCCCCTCCCAGCAGGCACCTGATGAAACCAGAAAGAGCTAGGCCCACCAGTCAGCCGCCGGGAGCAGGCTAGCACACAGCCATGCATGACCCTGGTGGTGATCTTTGGACCTTGAATGATCCCTTACTAGACTGTTTCAATAGGAGTGCAAAAAAAAGAAAGAAAAAAACATCTGAAGATTTGCTGAATAAATAGGCTTTGAACAAGAATGAACCTTCTAGCAAAACAGTGACTCAAACTGCAGCTGAAATACTCAAGAAACTGTTGAAAGATGGAAACAAAATCATCTTTTAGAGACCTAATAAAGTACTAATTTAATTTAAAACCAAAATATGCCCCAGACTTGTAAACCTGATTTAAAAAGTTATTAAATTTATTGATGTGACCTAGAATAATCTTGAAATTCCTTGACATCTAGTGGTTTGATCTGATGACAGGAATTGACATGTGATTCAAAGAGTCTAGAAGCGGCCCGAAGAACCCACAGACCACAAAATGTACCCGTTAGATTTAGATGAAGCCTTCTGACTGTTTCCTCTCTAGATACAATGTTCTGTCCGCTTTATGCTGACAATAACTTCAATTATACGCCCACACCTCAAATGTGACACTGTTGTCACGTAAGGAACACATTCTCCTGCACTACCGAGTCTATCTGAGAATTGTATATTACCTTTATATTTTTTCTGCTTCTCTTATTTTTCTATTTTAAAGTTGTATTTTATCAGTTTTATATTATATGTAGAGTATTTAAGGGGATCCTGAATCCAAGAATTTCATTATTGATAATGATGTTTATTGCTCCATGTACAAGACAATAAAACTTGAAACTTGAACAGGGTGCTGGTGGTTCAGCAGCAAAAAAAAAAAAAAAAAAAAAAAAAAAAAACAACCCATCACAAACAAAGCTCCCATTCATTTTGCCTTCTCTTCTCTATTAGCGGCACAAAATGTGGGTTGCTGTTTGAGAATCTGTTTGGGAAAAGAAGCTGCATTTACACTGGAAACACACCACTGTCTGTCAGATGATTTGTGTCGATAAGAGTCCAGTCATGCTTTGTGCTTCGAGCAGCCTGGAGGAAAGAGGAAACCC
Organism: Pachypanchax playfairii; assembly: GCA_006937955.1. Lineage (NCBI taxonomy): Eukaryota > Metazoa > Chordata > Actinopteri > Cyprinodontiformes > Aplocheilidae > Pachypanchax > Pachypanchax playfairii. The sequence continues at coordinate 273,787 of SSNP01000124.1, read as the reverse complement.
TCAAACTGAAGCAAAAAGCTTTGCACAGACTTTCTTTTCTCTTTTTTTCCCCCTACTCCTCGAATTAATTCGTCCTCTTCATGACATCTTTTTGGGCTTGTTTGCAGAGCAGATCAAGAAAAAAAAAAAAATATATATATATATATTCAAGGCTAAAAGGTTAAATCAGTGACGCTGTGTTGGACTATTTTGAACTTCATGATGCGTAGTGTAATGTAGCAGCTGATCAGCAGATTATGTTCATGTACAGAACACCGGGTCTGCTCGTGCATTTTAAAGCAGCTGCCAACCAGCTGATGAGCCCGCAGAGAGTTCCTTTTGAAAGACTTTACAAACTGCAAAGGAAACCAGGGCGGTATTGTAAAGTATGCGTTACCACCTCCGCTGACTATGGTGTGCGTATTGTTAAAAGTCTTGTTCACACCATATTGTGGCCTTTAAACAAAAGAATAAAAAAGGAAAAAACAGGCAAAAGGCGTTGAGTATGGTCATATCCTCGTGTCTGTTGCATTCCTCTTGGTGCCTCTTCCTGTCCTTGACATTTAACCCCTATATCTCCTCATATACCTCACCCAAACATCTGCCACACCTTTCAATATAAAAGTTACTCTAACTAATGAAGCTTTGCTATGTTAGCCTTCACCTCACTTCTGTGTTATCCTTGCACACCTGGAGACACTGGAGCCTTCTTTATCCGTCCTTTCATTCTCTGTACCCGCTTGATTTTATTTAGGGTTACAGGAGACTGGTTTCTATCTCCAGAGGTCACAGAGTGAGAAATGAGGTCACTCCATGGATGGTTCTCCAGTCCATCACAGGGCCACACAGAGACAAAATAAAATAAAATTTGCAAACATGCTCACGCCTAGAGCCAATTTAGAGTCACCAAAAACCCAATATGCAAATGTTTGGTTTGTTGCAGGAAACAGGAGTCCTCTGAGAAAACCCAGCACGCATGTGGAGAACAGAGGGACTCAGAGGTGAAATGAGGATCCTGGTCCTTCTTTCTACAAGGCAACAGTTGCCTCACCTTACAGCCCTACCTTGATTTTGTACAGGTGGGTAGATGGGAATATTAAAGTACTTGGGTTCTAGCTTTTAAAATACATCATGACAAAACGGGATATCATGGCTTCACTTTTCAACAGAAGTAGGCGGAGACTCGTTATCTATCTTTATAGATGTGGATGCTCTCAACCAATCAACCACTGTGTCCCCACGCCATGTTTGTGGTCATAGTAAAAAGAATTCATTTAACTGAAATATAAAAGACTGAACCTCGTTTTACTTGCTGGGTGTGTACGGTGGTTTAGTTTTAACGTGTCACAGATTGAAAAAATAAATCTTCTAAACCACATTTCCTTTATCTGGTGAAACCATTTTCCACTGAAAACACATCACACTCAGTGTGTAAAGAAATGCATCCTAACACTATCATGGTGCTATGAAGACAAAAGAAAACAAAAGAAATTGCTCCCAATCCCAGTGGAGATTCTGGGGCATGTTTTTTGTTCACCGCTCTGTACGTTGTGTCCTGTACATTATGTGTATTTACACTGCTGAGAACAGGTTGCAGTGTTTCCTGCTGCCACATCCTAAAGTAACAAGTGTGTTTCTTGTTTTTTAAAGAGCTGACAATAGTTGTCTGGCTTTTGCGGAACATAAACCTTTTACTCAACTGAAATGAACTGACATCCGTTTCTTTAAGCCTTAATAGCTGCAGGTGCAGCTAAAGTAGCTGTGCTGTTTGTAGCTGCCAGTTGCAGTTTCTGGTTTACCGTATATACTCGCGTATAAGTCGGTTTTTTGAGGAGTAAATTTCAGGTCTGAAGAGGGGTTCCAACTTCTACGCGAGATATCGGAAAGAAGTAGTTTTTTTTCAGAGGAAAATGTCGACAGCTTGGGGACTGGAGCAAGTACTCGGACGAGCAAACGATGTTCCTTATCAGCATGGATTATCAAAGACACGCTATATCTTTTTATCAATAAACATGATAAACGATTGCCGAAAGTACCGATTTTCATTATTTTCTGCTCTCATTTTAACAAACACCCTTCATCACTGGGACTTCCTGAGACCGACTTATACGCGGGTCAATGCTAAATTCCTCAATTTTTCTGCAAAGAAAGAGGTCCAACTAATACGCGAATCGACTTATGCGCAAGTATATACGGTAGTTCCAGTAGATGTCTTATAGTCTGTTTCCACCGTTGCTATTTGATTTTGTTGAAGGGATTGAAAGGGTTTCAGTGGACATTTATTTAGTTAAATGGAAGTTTTAGGTGTTATGCTTTAATGCAGGTGCTTGAAGTTGTGGACATGCAAAACCTTTTTGTTTTAGAATTGTTGATGAAGCAATTTATTTGCTTTTTTTTGCTTCCGTCCCAGTGAGGAATTGTTGGGCTTAGAAGTGAAAAACACATGGATTGTGCAGGAGTCTGAAGTCATTCTTCATTTCTTTATATGGTAGTTTCTTCACAAGGAGTCTGATCATTTAAATCATTTTAAGTGATCTTGATTTCTGAAAATCTTCCAAATGATCTTTTTGAGTTTTGGGTGCATTTTTACAGATTTCAGTCCAGTCTCTGACTATTTTCAGGGACATATTTTATTTGTTTGTTAAGCCATTTAACTAGGTCTTTGCTGTTGGGGAGGACTTGGCAGACATGCCTCTGAATCCACTTCCTGTCTGGTGGACCGCAGACAACCTTTTTGGATCAAGTTCCTGTCTGTGAGCCATGCAGGGAAAATCACTCTGCAGAATGTTGTTCCTGTCCCTAGGTTCACTGAAGCCTTCCCATTCTGCCATGGGGTCCAAGTTCAATAGTTCTAGTTTCAGCCTCCAAAGGATCCTCCTCAAATATACAGCTCCAGTTCAAGTCTCTGAGGGGGTCCACCCACCAAGAAGCACCTGCAGCCCAATCCAGTCTGAAGGCTTTCTGCATTGCAGGAACCATCTGTGTCATGGTGGATCTCTGGAGAAGTTGCTGCTCAGCTGTTCAAATCTGTTTGCAGATTCCTTCATCAGTTTCTGGCCTCGTTGTCCAGACTTTACTGTCCCTGGACAGCCCTGTGTTGACTTGCTGAGGAGTGTTTGTATTATGGATTGTTGTTGTGAATATATTTTTTTATTGTTTTGTCGAGGTTTCATCGTTCCCTAATTAATTATCACACCTGCTTGTTGCTAGTCTTCAACACATTCAGCATATTTCATTTATTATATGGTTTGAGTTGCCATGTGTTGGACCTGTGTGTGTGTCACTACCTTCTGCCTGTTAAATTCATTTCCCATGTTCTAGATCTGGTCATTTCCATTTTTTGTTTACTCTGTTTTTTTATGTCCTGCATCAACAGAATCTTTGTTCATTTAAAATAAACTGATCATCCTCCTTCACCCGACTGCTCCAGTTTCCAATCAGTTCCTCCCTCCAACCACCAGCCACCTTAAACAGAACAACTCCTTGTTTTTAGCCCTTTTTAAAGTGTCACATCTGTCTTACTGGGACAGCTGTGCTGATAGATGTCGTGATTTAACGTAAAAAGAAACTTCAGGGTAAACAGAAGAGAATGCAACCCTCAGAAAAAGGTATGACAAGGATTTCTTTTCAGGCTTTCTATTTACATAAAGTATCGTGATTTTTCATATAGACGGTCATTTGTGTGTTCTGACAGGTATGAAAACAGAAGAAATGAAAGAACTCCAGGAAATAAACATATGAGCCGAGCGTTTTACTCTCAGCAAACACCTTTCTTCCTGTCTCCTCCTCAATCATCCTCTCATTGCTTCAAGGTCCTGTCTTTTTATCATTTCCCATCACTAACTTTCTCCTACTTTCGCAGCTCTCTGTCACTATTTTTGCTTTTCCTCATTACTCTCTCATCTCTCACCTCCTTTTCCTTCCTGTTCAAAACTCCCTGTCTGCCTTTCCTTTCATCACTCAGCAGCAGCTTCTGACTCCCTCATGTAAGTTTAGTACTGAGCTGCTCGTATGTCATCCATCTTCATTTTTTACCAATATTCAAAGGTCCCATTTAGCATTTTGTCAGTCCTTTTAACATGTCTCTCTAGAAACAATAAGATGCTTTTACATTTTCATAGCTTTCGCTGTTCTTTAATTATTTACTGTGGATTTAAAAACTACACATTTCATTTTTCACTAAATTTCACATGAATTTAAATTCATAGTTACTAAATCATTGCAGGATGTTTGTTTATACCATTTATGTATGAGCTGACAATATTCCCTGATGTCTAAGAAAAATGTTTGTGCTGTGATAAGAACACCACAGGAATCCTAAAAACACCATACGATGGAACGTACGATACTCAGACCACAGGGACTTTTATTTTCAAATGTTCTTCGTTCAATTCTCTTGGCCTTGTAAAACAACGTGGTGAATCAGGCAGTCAGTATGAAATACATTTTATTTAAAAATAACCTGTTTCTCAGAAAAGCTCCAAAGCTGAAGATTGTTTATGCTTTTTCAGACCACATTACATCAAAATAATTAAATTGACATTGTTCCACCATCACATGTGAGCTTGTTGGTTTCCCAAAGGCATGTTCTGTCAGAGGCAAAAATTTCAGAAAAGCTTTTTAACTGTTTGTTTCTACAACATAATATTGTCTTTCATGAACATCATGACTTTTTTTTTATTTAACCAAGGTTTTTCTTTAAAATTTAATGCAGTTTGCTATTATTGTGATTACTTAGAGTTCAGGTGAATGCATGTGCTACAGTTAAAAACAAAATAAAAACGTTTTTTTTCTTTCTTGCTGTCATAAAAATAACAAAAACAAAAATCCCAAGCTGTCAGATCTCCATCCATCCATTGTCCAAACCTGCTTTTTTCTATATAGGGTCGCAGGGAGCTGGTGTCTTCCTCCAGCAATCATAGGGTGAGCACGGGGTCACACCTGACCAGGTTCCCGGTACGTCGCAGGTTCACAAGGGGTGGCCGTGGCTCAGGTGGTAGACCAGTTCGAATACCCACTCCACACTGAAAAGGATCGCTTGGCCGTTGTGTCCTTGAGCAAGACCCTCCCCCCATCTTGCCTGTTTAGTGGTGGTCAGAGGGTCCTTGCAGCTTCGCCTCTGTCAGTGTGTGTCCCAGGACAGCTGTGGCTACCACATGTGTAGTTTATCACCACCAAACATGTGAGTGTGTGAATGACAGATTGTAGTGTGAAGCACTTTGGGAGTCAGAATCTCACTTAAAAATGTGCTATACAATTGTCTAGGGACAATTTAGACAATGATTGACCTCATGCATGTTTTTGGAGTGTGGGAAGAAGCTGGAGTCTCCAGAGAAAACCCACGCATGCACGAGGAGAACATGCAAACTCCATGCAGAAAAGCCCAAGCCCGGATTCTGGCCCAGGACCTTCTCACTGCAGTGCACCAGTGCTATCAACTGCACCACTGTGCAGCCCACTGCTAAAACTCAAACTTTCTTAGAGGAAAATTCATTTGTTAAATCTTGATTTTGAGGATTTATTTACTTTGAAAGGTTATTCCACCAAGTAACTTTTCAGGATTTTTTATCCAAAAGTAATTGTAAAAAAATGGTCATGTCTTCAAATAAAAAATTTATCTGATGAGGAAAATTTATGTTAATGGAAACAGAAAAAAGCAAAAGAGTGTTAATTTTTTACTTTCAAGGTGTGTAATAAAAGAACAAAAGCTCTGGGTGGGAATAAAGATTCAGAGGGTGGATATTTCTACTCTGCGCTGATGATCTGGTGCTCATAGAAATCTGAATGTTTCATAAAACAAACATTTTCTCAAGCTCAGATTGGTTTTTATATGTTGCTTTTTAAAATATGGTAGATTTGTGTTTGCAAAGTATGATTTAATAAAAAAAAAGAACAGTTTGTACACTGATAATATATTATTTTCCAATAAAAACCTTTTCCACAGGAGAAACAAACAGTAAAAAGTCTTTGACATTTGAGTTTCAGTTTTGAAAAAATCCAGATCCTCCAAACACTCCTAATGTGGTCAATACAGACATCCATTTTAATCCAACCAGGTTATTTGTCAAACCTTCTGCAAGACTAAGTAAAAATTTTCCATCTTTCACAGGATTATATAAGAGTAAGTTCCTCCAAAAGGACAACAGAAGCAGTCAGGTTTGTTCAAACAGAACACTTACTGTATGTTTTTGATTGCCTTTAAATGCAGCTGAGTTCTGAATAAATTTGCAGGATCACGATCATGTGAGAATCCATGGCTCCCTGCTCGAAGCCATGTACTTTAAGACAAGGGTATTTAAACCAATCAACAACAACCTCACCCTGCTGATCCACAAATGAATTCCCAGACAGTTCTTTGCAACAAACCATCTGGCTCAGGGGGTAATAAATCCAGAGTTTGTGTAATTTAATGAGATTCAGAGAAAAGTTTTCACATTATAACAAAACAGCTCATTACTTTTTCCAAGTGTGAGGAAGAAACTACAAAAAGATCAAAAGACGCTTATTGCTGAACAGCACGAATAAGAAAAATAAATACCCACCATCTGTAGGTATAGAGCTGGATGTGATACAAACACATGGCTCTGGAGACACAAAAACAAATACCTTTTATGGTATTACACAGCTTGTAAAATGTAATTTTGTCTAAGATGGTCACGTTAAGGTTCCATGTGTTTGTTCAGGTTGGATTGACAACATGAACATTTAATTGTTTGGGCGTCTGACTAGATTCTGTGTCTTGCTAAACAACCAGTTCTTCCTCAAAAGTCAAGTGACTGGTCTGTTGTACAATGCAGTGCAAAAGTCTTGAGTCATCCTTCATTACTTCACATTAGCCGTCCAAATGTCCAGACTTTCTTATTTTAACACGCCTTTTATCGGTAGAGACAAGTCATTCAGGTACTTTGTGATCAGTGATTTGACACAAAGAAATATTTTGTTGTTATTTGTTTTCCTGGGTACATTAACAATCCTAAAGATAATCAATTCAACACATAAAACAAGGTTCCCAAGGAGATTTGAGAAAACACAGAAGATGATCTACAACAGAATGACTCATGTCGCAGGTTTGTGTTAGATTTTTAAATCTTATGTCTGCTGGATAGCGTTTCTGTGTTTGTCCTCTACTTGTCCATGTTCATTATTTGAAAGGATACACTGAACATGTCTGTAGAGAACTGGGCATAAAATAAATGAAACCAAAGCCCAAAGAAAACTGAAGCATTCAGAAAGTCCAGAGAATTAATGATCCAGACCACTATAGAAGATTAAAGGAAAATATGAGATGCTTTAATGGAAAGTATAAAGAAAATGGAAGTGGATTAAAACTTTTGCACAGTACTTTACACTGGGAAATAAAATAAAAATGAGTAATTACTTCGAAAGGTGGAATTCGTCAAATAAAATGTTTTCCCATCCTAACAGTTTAAAAAAAATAAAATATTACACCCATATTTTTATGTTATCTTACTTCAGGGAAGCTAAAACATTAAAATATTTCATTTTTCAGGAGCCTGGGTCAAAGAAGGATTAACTTTCATCATGTGATATCAGTCAGGTTTCAGTTTAACTTCCACTGCTTCAGTGCTGCGACAGTCCAGGGATTTCACTTACCGTGGAACGGAATTTATCGACATAACACGACAGGAATGAACGTATTCTGTACCAGCACTCATCAAATCCTGTCTCTGTCATCTGTCATCTGACTCTGTGATGCACACAGGATTAAAAACAGCGTCATATCCCGCCCTATCCTGCATACCAGAGTCTTGGAGAATTCCTATCTGTCCAAACACATCTGCCCCAGCTGCTCTGGACACGAGCCAAAGACTCCATGCTCATGCTCAAACGATGTTGGAGAGGGAGGCTCCAGCTCCCTACAGCAAACTGAATGAGTTTCAACAAACATACCATCAAGAGAAGGAAATACAACTTTTATCACATGAATCTGATCTCTGCCCCTCTCAAAGAGGTGTTGCTTTGTATTTTCACACAGTGGAAGAAAATGTCAGATTTGGTCTCCTGTGTGAAGGAAGATCTTCTTATTGGTGCAAAAGACAAACATCCAAGAAATTGTGTCCAAAATGTTGTGATTTGATGAAAAACTCACAACCTGAAGGTCCTGAGATGAAACCCATTATTATAAGAGGTTAATTAGATTTTGGGACCTGCCAGGAGAATAATTTTGGCTTGAATAGATGACCTGAGGTGTGGTCTTTTTTCTATTTAAAGAAAATGATTCTGCTTTGATTTATCTGTTATACTTTAATCTCCTCCATCTATAAATCTTTAGATTTTTGGGTGTACACAATCACCCCTGAACTTTAGATTTGAAGTAAGCAGCAGTAAATCCATCTGTAAGAAAAGAGAATCCTGACACGGAGAGGCCACGTCTGACCCTTTAATCATAGGAAGTGGAGGCCGATCGGTTATGACACTCACATACAAACACACAATAGCTCTGACCTCACCTTCAACTTTTCCCATTTCCTGATGGACAAACTAACAAACACACACACAATGTGCACCAAGACCTTTTAGCTTTCACTTGAAACAAATCTTGACTTTGAATTGCTTTGGCGCGCTCATGCACAGCGACTTGTGTTTCCTTAATGTTATAAATACCCAAAGACAGAATTTCCAGAATAATTGTGTCAGGAAATTACCGTCAGACAAACTCCTTGTATAGATGCATTTAACTAGATCAACACTGACAAAGACAAGACCGGTCTGTTACGGATCAGCGGCTCTGGTGTTCTGAGTTTTTAAGCTACATCTCTGTCTGTCTAACTCAGCCGCACTCACTGTAAATGTCTCATTGTGTTGAAGTCACATGATAAAACTCTGTCAAATGTCAAACCTTTCCTCTAAAACAAGGACTGAAAGTGACAGTTTAATCCATTTTTTAGCAACATGAAGGATGTTTATTGTGTTTGAGTCTTGCTTGTTCCAATGGGAGAAGGATTACAGCTGCACTGACAACAATCAGCCTCCTCAGTCCTCGTTCATGATTATTTAATAACAGCAGCACAGTCTTTCTGACATTCCCAACACTGATGCAAACCAGCTTCTATTCACTGATTCTTCTTGACTGATTGTTTTTGTTTGGATTTCTACTCAGATCGGTATAATTGTACTCTTCTGTTTCCTTAGTCTTACTATGTTTGATTTTCTGCATTTAGCTGTTTTATTTCATCCACGCAGGTTTAATTGAAGGCTTTTACTTTTTTATTTGCTTTCCTAAAAGAGGCCATTCCATTAAAAATGGTTTTTCTGAGGTTTCTGTTGAATATTTTAGCTCCACATGTGTTCTTACCTTCATAGTGGGTGTGAAAACAGATCAACAACTTCTCTTTCAGTTTTAATCTCTCAAACTACGCAGGTGGCGATAAAACCCGAGTTCTCCCGAGTCTGAACGGCCTGTATCTGTTTCGTCACAACTCCTTTGTTCATTAGTATTCGGCAGCTTCCGCAGTTGAAAGCACGCCTAGCATGCTGCTGGCAAAAAGCTGTTAGCATAAGACGTAGCAAACAGGAAGAGAGTTTGTCTGACGTTGCCATGCTCAGTGGGACAGGAAACAGTATACCTTGCTCTCATTGGCTAGTTTGTTAGCCAATCAGAGTCCAGCAAATTTTAATAATGAATATGAACGAGCTGCTGCCAAAGCCTGACGAAGCAGCCTGACGGAACCAACCAAATTTTGATGCAGACAGATTGAAAGGTCTGTTAATAAGTGTTTCTTAATGTTTCTTAGACATAAAATATTTCATATTACTGGTTAATACCTAAAAAAAATAACCAAAAAGTCCTGAAATTTGTATGAAATTGCCTCTTTAAGAAGAGAACAAGTACTGTTACATTAATTTTAGGCTGCTCTAATTTATCATTAACATTAACAAGCAGCTTAAGCAGCAAAAAGTATGAATCTCCATAGAAATTAACTTTTGCTGTTAAACATTTATGAACCATTGATGGTTGAGTTAAAAAAATACAATAATACTTTTCCAATTGTGTATTATTCTTGAATGACATAATATAAGGCTGCACGAGGGCACAGTTGCCTTGCAGCAAGAAGGATCTGGGTTTAAAACCAGGGCGGGACCTTTTTGCATTGAGTTTGCATGATCTCTGAGGTCTCAGTCTTCCTCCTACATGTTGAAAATATGCATGATAGGTTAACTGGCAACTCTAAACTGGTCCTAAATGTGTGTGTTTGAATGGTTGTTTGTCTGCATGTGGCCTGTGATGAACTAGTGACCTATCCAGGAAGTAGTGGTCACTTACCGGGTGACCGCTAGAGATAAGCACCGCATGGTAAAAAAAAATGACTGACTGGCATAATTTAAAAGAAATTAAACTAAAAGAAAGATCTGAAATTGTAGGTTGTTTCAGCACTGTCAACATTTTTACAGACAGTTCTTTAATTTTGCACTTCATTTTATAGTTAAATGAAACAAACAGACTATGTGCACGTATCCTTGTGATGCACTTTTCTTCTGTCTCTCTAAAAAAACCTCAACAAAGGTCAGCCTACTGGACCAGTAGCAGCACGACACTAAAACAATCAGCAAGAAAACCTCAGCTTGGTATACAAAGAAAATTTGTCTTCAACTATAAAAACCTTTGAACAATTACTGAATTTTTACTAAACAAAACCTTATGTTTAGCTAACTCTTAACAGCGAGACCCTTTAAAAATTAACAAACACTTGAGAGATTTTGGATGCTAGACTCAACTGATGTTTAGGTAACTCCAGGAAAAACTGACATCTTTACTTTTGCCTGTAAATACAACAACAACATCATGACAAAGAGTCTCTGCAACTGATGTTTTTGAACATTTCAACCCAATTTGTTGCAGCTGAAACGAAGTGACTGTGTAGAGAACTCTCACCTCCTGGTTTGAACTCCAGGGTCTTTGAGGGTTCGCTCGACAATATATAGCTGACTTCCTGACCTCCTGTGACCTTAAATGCAATCTGAACACCTCGTCTGGCTCATTCTGGTACAGTATGCTGCTCCTATTATTTCTCACTAAAACTTGAAAAGTTAAGTTTAGCAAACTTTTTCCACTCAGATGTTGCAGTTCTGGAATGATGAAGCAATAAACAGATGAAGAAATGATCTTTTTTTTCTTATCATTAAGACAATGTAAACTTGTCCCATAATATTGGTTCAAAACATTCTGAATCCATTCTGCAGCTTCTGGAGTTTGTATGGTCTCTCCATCCAGACAGGGTTTTTCCAGGTGTTCTGGTTTTGTCTGACAGTCCAAAGACATGCAGGATTGGTTAATTGGTTAATTGGAAATTACAGACTAATCTGAGTTGTGAGTGAGTGGATGACTCTGTCTAAGCAGACTATAACCTGCCTGTTGCCCAGTGACTGAGATAAGCAGCTGCTCTGGTGACCATGAACAGAATCAAGCGGGTATACATTGTGGGAATGGACGGACAAATGGATGTTTTTTTTAAAGACCAACATTATGATAAAATGTCTGTATTGTGTCTGCAGTGTTTCTCCTCTCCCTATTAAAAACAATGTGCTTTTATTTTTGGTATTAATGATTAATTATATTTCACCTTTCACTACAGTGAGCTGTTTGGTGACCAGTGGACTCGCTGCTGGGATGTTTATATGTTGGTTCTGTGCCACATTTCCTTTACTATGTCCTGTCCAAGAGGATGTAACGATGTGATACAACACACCTTCTGTTTGTGTCATTATCATCGTTCTCTGTATCTTTTGTACGTTCCGTCATGGAAACAGAATTATTGTGATGTTAGAGCAGAAGTTCAGGCATTTTTGTTATTTAACTGTTAAAGCAGAAGTTGAGCCATATTTGTCTTTCTTAAACCAAACATTGTCATTTCAAGAAGCTTTTTTATGTACTTCCTCAGTCCTGTCATGCTATTTTGTCTGCAAATGTTCAACAACAATTTGCCTATCGTGCTATTTTTACTTCCCTTTTAGCTCGGCTGGTTGGACAAACATCACTTTAAGCTCATCTGAGACGATGTTTGCTCTCACTGAACAGATCGACAACACAAAAATATTGCAACCGGCTTTAGTCTCATAATGCAAAATTCCAACATGAAAGTCTGAGTGTAATATTGTCTGAACAGCAGCAGGAGATATCTCTCTCTCTCTCTCTCTCTCTCTCTCTCACACACACACACACACACACACACACACACACACACACACACACACCCACAAGTGTGTTTTGGTATCCTTATGGGGACCGTCCATTGACTTCCATTGATTTTAGTAACTAGATTTATACCTAACCTAAACCCTTTTCCTAACCTTAACCATTACTGATCTATAACTAACCCTAAGACTAACTAAAACTCTATTCACACCATACCTATAAACCTAACCCCTAACCCTAAAAAGGGGAGTCCCCCCCATGGGGGGACCAGGCTTCGGTCCCCACAAGAACCCTCGGACCCCAGAAAGATAGTAAAAGTCAGGAAACGGGTCCCCAGGAGGTCAGAAATACAAACCCACACACACACACACACACACACACACACACACACACACACACACACACACACACACACACACACACACACTCACAGCAACAGTCTGGTAATATAGTTGCCAGACAATGTCCTTTTAAAAGTACTTACCTTTGTGTCTTTGTGCTTTTAAATAGTCAGAATTGACAATAGGTGATTAATCACACCTGAGCTGACACAAAATAGATGAGATGGCCCATGTGACTTACTGTTTTTCTGACCTCAGTGGACTTTCACCTGCAGCCTTCAGTCAAGATTCAAAGTTTTGACTCTGGGGTTCTGAAAGCAGCTATCAGAAACAGAAAGGCCACATGGATATGAAACAAACTCTCCTGAAAGATTCAAACCTCCTGCTGCTGATGTCTGCAGGAAAAAGCAGGTCAGATCTATGACACACAACACACACTGGTCAGAGTTCAAAACACTGCTATTGATTGAGTTTCTTTTTGGGTGTGCCATGACCTTCTTTTTACTGCCCAAATATTTTGTTTTTCTTTAGGCGGGTAGACATAAAGTCTTGGTAACGCTGCAGAGAAACATCGGCCGGAGGTGTTGGGAAGTGTCACTGCTTGGTTCACCAGTGTTCACAGGAAGCATCCTGCACATTGTTTTTCAATTAGAGGGAAGTGAGCCAGCATAGACTAAAAGTTGACTGTATAAACATGTTTTGTTGTTGGAGACTGTTGCATGAGAAAAGAGAACAATCAGACTCTGAGTTCAGCTTTTGAATTAAGGACCTTTTTCATGGTAGCCTAATTGGTTAATTCAAAGATTTTAATTCCATTAAAGCAGTATTTCAGTGGATTAGGTTTTGATTTAAATAGAAAGTAACATGCACAAACAGTAATACTCATGAAAAGCATGGATTTTTTCAGAGCATTTAATATTTGAACTTTTGCAGCGACCCCCAGCAGCGACCTGATAGTTTTCCAAACATATCCTGCCCCCTCTTGGTTCTTCTTTGTAACTGCATATAACTGGTTTTACTCACCTTTATGTAGTCAAGTTTCAAATTTATTTAAATGTAAATTGTAAATGTCCTGTATTTGTACAGCGCTTTTCTAGTCATTCAGACCACTCAAAGTGCTTTAACACTACAAGTTTTACATTTACCCATTCACACAACCCGATATGTTGATCAGGGGGAGAGGGTGGAGGCTAACAGCCCGATGTGCAAATTGGGGGGCATCATGAGGTTTGATGTCTTGCCCAAGGACACTTTGACATGTTTCGGTGGAAGCTGGGATCGATCCACCAATTTTTCGATTGGGAGACTACCGCTCTAACCACTGAGCCACAGCCGCCCCATATTTTACAGAAATATCAGCTGTCTTTATTCATATATCTGTAACTTTAAAAAGTCTAGAAATTGCTGTTTTAAAAAGTAGCCTCATGAATCTTAAATTTGGTGTGTCTGACCAGCTCCTGTCTCTTATTTAATGAGAAACTTGTTCAGTAAGTCTTGATACTATTCTGCAAGACAGATATTAGTATAAGTTTAGATGTCAGGATCCCTGATGCAGCAATTCAAAAGAATAATATTACTTGATTTTCAGTGAAACAACTCCAATTTACAACCTTTTGTTTGTTAAAATTGTATTTTATTCCTGTTTTCATTGTCTGATAAATATGAAAGTTCTTATTTATTGACTTATATAATGTTTGAATTCTAAATATTATTTGTTGAAATACTTAATAGTCTTCACAGATGTTGTGAATTCTATTCATGTAGAAACAAAGAAAAAGTTGGTTTTTCTCAGTCACGTTTTTCTACATAAACAATTGATTGTATTTTATCCTTCATCTAGCTATTAAATAAAATGGATATGATGCATCTTCAGCTGGTGTTTCGTGCTCGCAGTTCATCATTCGGACACTGTTCGGGGCTGTTGCTCCGTGGGTGTGTCAATCCCGCGTGGACCGGAGGGAGACGCTCTGACAGCATCTCAGAAAGTCCCCGTCCGTCCAGCGTTCAGCCCCGACGCGGGAGCGCACGTCTTGGCATGCGGGCGTTGCTGGAAGCGCACTGAGTTATGGACGCAACACCGAAGCAGAAAACTGCTGCTCAGGTTTTATGATGGAAGATGCAGCATCTGAAGGCGTGATATGACGCGTAAAGCCTCGGTTTCTTGTTAATGCCTGGCTTTACGCAGGGTGGAGAAGTGCAGCTTGACTGTAATCCTCTTCCCGGGAAACGCAGGGAAATCCATCACCAGACCATTTCAGGCTGACGGTGGGGATGACTTTTAACTTGGACAGGAACCGGGAGAGTTGAAGCAGCGTGGGTTGTGATACCGAACTAACCTGGAGTCTTGATCTTGGTGCTGGAGGAGATGGACCCAATCTGAAGAGGCGAGTCTAGTTGTTTAAGCTGCTGGGATTCCACCTCTCACCATGAGCGGACCAACAAATGGTAAGTACGCAAGTAATAATAATTCCTACTAAAAAACAGACTCGAACACCCCCTATACTGTTCGTCTACGTTTGAAGACGGAGCTTCGTTTAGTGTGTGAAACATGTACATCAATCATTTTCATCACTATCAGGGAGATGAAAGTGAACTGGTAAAAAAAAGAGAAAAATTCCTGGAGAAGAAGACCCAAACTACAATTAACTGATTACACTGTAACAAAAAGACTGCTGAATTTACAGTAAACTACTGGCAGCAGGGTTGCCAGCTTGCCAACTGTATTTTTACAGTAATTTGTTACAGTGTACTATTTACATTTATTTAACGCATGTTTCAGAATTTTCACAGTATTAAGTGTCACATTTAAAAAAAAATACATGTATGAGAAGATAATCGATGTTTAGACACAGAACTATACAGAGTCAGAAAAAACACCAAGCTGCCAACATCTTAACCTTATAAAGGCTCTGGTGGTGATACAGTTACAACTGTTTCCATACCACATAAGAATCATGCTTTGGCTGGTTAATTTGGTTCCCCACGCGATCAGCTTATAGATTTTCATCTAGCTGCCATAACCGGAGGTCAGAGGTCAGGGTGGGACTGTCAGAGAGCTGCAGAAAAATGAGCACCGAATAAGAGGATTATTGTGAACCTTTAGGGTCACCTGAGATGTCTTGTTTTGTTGATTTAGCCTTTTATATTTTGACAGCACATGTGCACCTGTGGACTACATATGTGCACCCCTGAATAGGTTTAGGAGGCAATCGCTTTTTCACTCAGAGCGCATGTAGGTTTGGATTTCCCCTTAATAATAAACAACTTCATTTTAAAACTGTACTTTGTGTTTACTGGGGTTATCGTCATCTAATATTTAAATTTGTTTGATGATTGGAAACATTTAGATGTGGCAAACATTAATCCCCCCCCCCAAGAAATCATGAAGGGGCAAACATTTTTCACACCACTGTATTTCCCAGCGGGACACGTCCCTCTTGTTCTGCTCTCGACTCCTCAGTTCTCTCTACTTTCACTGTAGAACTTTAATAATTAACATTAAATTAAAAATGACAGAAATGAATATCCATGACACAAAACTATTAGAAAATGGGTCCTCACTGTACCATAATAATCAAAGTATTTGATAACTATATAGTATAATAAAAGTAATAATACTCACACTCAGAGAGTACTGATGATGCGCTACTCTGATTATGTAGCACACAGACATCCCCCTCAGCATGTTCACCTCCCTGAGCATCTTCATCTCCCTCAGCATCCTTGGTTACTGTCATTACAGCTAATCCTGAATCCATGCTAATCCTTATTTTTTGACAGCCATTCATTCTCCTTTCCACTACAATAATCCTCATTTAATTCAGATATTTGCCCCATAACCTGTAGCTTTTTCTTTCATGTTCTGTGTTTGTGAACTAGACAAAATAAAAAGACTTTATTACCCACAATATCTTCACAAAATATTATAATTATTGATAAAAGTTTTTGTTTAAAAATATCAATAGGTTCATTTATGGACAAAACTTTGAATGTTGCTCAAGTATTTTCAAGAACAATAAAGTATTCAATTAAATTAGAAAGTGTGTCCATTTTGGTTGGTACTGCACTTAAAGATAATATCCCAGGGACACAAAGCCAATTCAGTGATCTGTAAATCTCAAAAACTCATTTTATTCCCAATAAAACTCAAACAGTATATGTCAGACTTAGTAACTGAAATAGTTTACAATTTACAGAGAAAAATTTTGTATTCTTGTTTCTATTTACATCATCATTTTATTTACATTTTCCCAGCAGCCCTTTAAATAAATGGGGCTGTTCAAGCAACTTTTTAATAATTTCTCACTTTACATGAAAGGGTTAAAAAGGGCACAAAATAGCACTAAAGAGACAAAAAGTGGAACATCAGATAAACCAATTGACTCAGAAATGTCTTAAAACTAACAGCTTACAACAATCAGCTGTTTGATTTCTTTCATCCACCAGGTTTCAACATGTATGAACAGTTTGCAAGCTAATGGATTGTATAATATTAAACACATTTCCATGTTTCAGAACTGACTAACTTTTTCCAGTAATGTCTCAGTGTTTGGACACTAAAGCAGCACACTAAACACTAAATCAGTTGTACTGTACATGGCACGTGTTTCTCACACTTGTCTGTTCCAGAAACTAGAACAGCATTTAAACCTACTAATAATAACAAAAACACACAAAAATAACACATTCCTCTTGCAGCCATTCACAGGTGGCTCAGATCTTTCTCTGTCTGTGTTCCAACCCTTGTGTTGCCATCTGGCTACAGAACCGACGCCAGTCTCTGTGATACACACCCACAAACCCATACACACTCCTAGGATGCAACATTTTTTGTCCTACTTTTACCCTTTTTTCCCTTCCTATAAACATGCATATATCCTCTGTGTGCTCCTTTCCTGCTGTCATCAGCTTAACCTGCCAGCTTGTTGTGTTTATTGCTATTAAATAATACTCTAGGATGCAGCAGCATCAACTGAAATTTAATTGAATCGAGCAGAATACAGTAGATTTGCTCCTCAATGAGTAAGCACAACTTACTTTGAATGAAATCAGTCACACTTGGATAGATCGATTCATTTTACCGCTAAGCTATCTCACCTGGCAGACACAGAGCAGAACTTGCATGTTTATGTTTCAGACAGCAAAATTATAGAAAATGTCTTCTTCTAATATTCTGAAAGCTGGGCTGCACAGTGGGGCAGATGGAAGCATTGTTGATTTTCAGTAACAGGGTCCTGAGTGCGAAACTCAGCTGCAGGGAGTTTGCATGTTCCCCATGTGTAGGTTTTCCTCCCTAAGACACAAAAAACAAAAAATGTATGTTAGGTTTAAGGTTGCAGCCCTGTGATCGACCAGTGACCTGTCCAGGTGTAACCCCGCCTCTCTCCCACACACCTCTGGAGATAGACACCATCCCCTTGCAACACCACAAAATAACAAGCAAGTAGAAAATGGATGGATTCTGAAGGTTGTCAATGCACCTGCTGCCCAAAATTCTCATTTTCAATAAAACCTACAACCAACTTCCTTCAATAATGTGAGATTTACTTAATAACAATTTAAGCTGGCAAATTACCACACTTTGATGTATAAATAGCATAAGACATCAAAAGAATGCCAAGATTGAAAACATTTTTTAAAATCTGCTGCCAGTGGCTCGATAATTTAATGGAACTTTCTGTGAGCTCTGGGGTACAAACTCTGATCTCGAAGGATTTAAGAGAAAAGCATGAGGCCTAAAGCAGTGACAGAGACATTGTGTGAAAGAAGACAAATTTTCCCACATTTTGATGTATAATTTGCATATTTAGTATAGGGAGTAAGAAGCATTTTGACTATAAATATTTTGGAAAGTTTAGACCGCTCAAAACATATAATGCATGACCTCATCACATGAAGGTTAACATATTGTAAAATTTCCAAAAATCATTAAACTAAAACTGTGATTTGACAAAACAACAATATCAGTGGAATTAAATCAGCAAGTCTGACACATAAAATCAGCTTATACGCTGATGATGTTTTACTCATTTCTTTTTAAGCAGCATGTGACTGGTCCAACACATAAAAAAGGCCACACTTTAGATTTAGTTTTCTCCTTTGGCCTGGACATTGATTGTCTAAATGTGGTGGATGTTCATGTGTCTGACCATTATTCTGTGTACTTTAATGTGTCTTTTAAAGTGGATATTTACACTGAAGATAGGGTCTGTAAGAAGCGTTTTATAAACCAATCTGCTGTTACTCAATTTTCTGAAAAATTTCAGCCTTGTCTTGATGATGTTCATGATGCAGAAACATATATGAATCGCTTTAATGACCAGTGTGAGTCAGTGCTGGACATGGTGGCACCAGTAACGCGAAAAATTGTTTTGTCTAAAAAGTCCCAGCCGTGGCTAAATGAAGAGATTGCCTCATTCAGGAGATCTTGTCGAAAAGTGGAGCGCCTATTTAAATCCACAAAATTGGAGGTCCATAGGTTGCAGTTAAAGGAGATGACTGCATCCTTAAATAATATGATCAAGCATGCCAGGTCTACCTACTTTGCTAACCTTGTAAATATGAATAAGCGAAACCCCAAAGTAGTTTTTGATACAATCCAGAGAATTGTGTCACCTCTGGCTCCTCCTGTGCCTATTTTCACCATTGATGACTGTAATAAGTTTCTAGCATATTTTGTGACAAAAGTGGAAGAGATCAGACAAAATGTGAATCCGTTTAATGCGAGCATGTCCTGTGTCTCTTCTTTTACTTGCTTCTGGTCTGTGTTTTCTCTCGTGACTTTGGAGGATGTTATGGTGTTACTGAGGAAAATGAAACCCTCGTCTTGTCCTTTTGATGTATTACCTACAACACTGTTTTACAAAGTCACTGATGTTGTTGCTCCATATGTTGTAAGCATCATCAATGTTTCCCTTTCTACTGGGTTGGTTTCGAGCTTTTTTAAACAAGCAGCCATAAGTCCAATTTTAAAGAAACCCAACTTGGACCCAGCGGAGCCTGGTAATTATCGGCCCATATCAAAATTGCCCTTTCTCTCCAAAGTCCTAGAGAAAGTCGTCGCGCAGCAGCTCACTGCATTTTTGGACCAAAATGAAATGTTGGACAAATTCCAGTCTGGCTTTCGTAAGATGCATTCCACTGAGACTGCGCTGTTAAGAGTGTCTAGTGACATTCGGATGGCCGCTGACTCTGGTCAGTATTCAGTTTTGGTCCTATTGGACTTATCTGCAGCCTTTGATACTGTGGATCATAAACTTTTGTTACAGAGATTGAACACTGACTTTGGTATTTCCGGAACAGTCTTAGAGTGGTTTTCTTCTTATTTGACAAATCGTACTTTCTCTGTGTGTGCGAATAACATTATGTCTGCAGCCACACCATTGTTGTATGGTGTTCCGCAAGGGTCAGTCTTGGGTCCGATTTTGTTTTTATTATACATCAGCCCTCTCGGCAAAATCATCAGCCATTTTAAACATGTGTCCTATCACCTCTACGCTGATGACATTCAATTGTATGTTTCTTTTAAAGAGTCAGAGCTGCATAAACTGTCAGAGTTAACGGACTGTCTGTCGAGTGTGAAAACCTGGCTCACAGAAAACTGCCTTCAGTTAAACTCTGATAAGACGGAGACTTTGATAATTGCTCCGGAGCAGAAAATCTCTTTTATTAGGAGTCATCTTGGTTCTTTGGGCTCTACTGTCCAGTCGAGCATCAGAAATCTTGGTGTTTGGTTTGACCAGTCTCTGTCTCTGGACAAACATTCAAGACTTTTGGTCAAAAATTGTTTTTATCATCTAAGAAATATTGCAAAATTGAAGACTGTTTTATCAAACACTGACTTGGAGTTGGTGATTCATGCTTTTGTTTCTTCTCGTTTAGATTATTGTAATTCTCTTTTTACATGTTTTAACAAAAATGCTATTGATCGTCTTCAGCGAGTCCAAAATGCTGCTGCAAGACTTTTAACCGGGTCCAGCAGGTGGTCACATATCACGCCAGTGTTGTCTTCTCTGCACTGGCTTCCCATTAAATTTCGAATTGATTTTAAAATTCTCGTTTTGACCTTCAGAGCCTTGCATGGGCAGGCTCCAAAATATATTTGTGATCTCCTTCACTCGTACATATCTGGTCGCTCGCTCCGATCTTCAGACCAGAACCTCCTCATGGTTCCAAAAACTCGCTTTAAAACCAGAGGAGATCGATCCTTTCAGGTTGTGGCTCCAAATCTGTGGAATGCCCTACCTTTGCCCCTTCGTGTCACTGACACTGTTGATTCTTTTAAAAGGCAGCTGAAGACACTTTTATTTGGGCGAGCTTTTGGTTGACTGGACTTTTGGTGTGATTATTATTCTTTTTTATCTTTTACTGTTAATGCTGTTTTATTGAATTTAATTGTGAAGCACTTTGTGATTTTTATCTGTGAAAGGTGCTATATAAATAAAGTTTATTATTATTATTATTATTATTACTTTTCTTGGAAAACACACCAAGATCTCTTTCAGAGATAAAAGCACTTATAAATACATTTTAATCTATTTCAGACTCAACCGGAGCAAATCAAAGGCCCTTCCAGTTAACTCAAACACTCAGATAAGTGCAACTATCCCAATACAGTTTGGAAACATCAAGTTTAAAAACCCTAAAAAAGCTAAAGATTGTGGAGGTCTAGAGGTTCCAAAATTCTACAACTACTGTTTAAAGATACAATATGTAACAGTCTAATGTCCCACTGGTGTTGAAAGTAAAGTCACATTGTGAAAGATCTCGATCTCAGCCGGCTGGTCGGTCGCTAGTTTCTGTCACTTTAATAACACTGGTCCGGACCGGAATCATTATTTACACGTCCAGACTTCCTGGTTCCATAACGTAGACATGTGAGTCTGCAAGGCTGCCAAGTCCACAACGACCAGCTGGAAAAATTAATAATCCTTCCAACACCACATCCTTCCAACTGAGCAGCTGAGCTGCACATGATGGGGTGTTCAAAACTCAATTGAACAAATAGACCTTCAGACATTCCCAAAAACTGAACAAATACAAGAGAAGAAAAATGAGAATTAACATCAGAACTGGCAACCCAACTGAAAAATCAGGGAGGGGAGGGGGTGAGTGGCTGAGAGCTGGCGTTTTTTTTCAACATGAACTGCAGGATTTGGATTTGACAACAAGGCCTAATTCTTACATACTGTAGCTTTAAAACATAGAGCGCAGTAGGCTACATATTAAAATGGATAAAGCAGAACCCCTTAGATCTAACATGGATGGATATTAAACAATCTCTCTCAAATGAAATAAATATACAAGATCTCCCATTTATCAGCCCAATAATAAATAATAAACCTCAGCTGTTGTGAGAATAAATCTGTCCTGACACAATAAGGCACCCAGACCCACAATTCTGTCTGCCAAACATATCAGGACAGGACAGGCTAAAAAAACTGTGATCATGTAAAAACCTTAAAAGATATCACAATATTAATTCAGTCTCATAAAGTCCAACTTAATAATATTTGATTAAATTTCCATTTAATATTTGACTGATGTTTTTACCATGAAGTATGCCTGAGCTATAGAGCTCCAAAGAGTTTTCTGAATTGTTTCACAAACATCCAGTTGTTGTCTATATAGAATCTGTTCACATTTTTGTGAATTTGGTCGACACCGTGCTGTGTAGCACCTCCTGCTCCACAGTCCTTATGTATTAGCACCCTTACTGGTTACCAGAAGATTTAGTGCTTTGTCTTTGTTTATATTTCTAGCTCTCCATAAAGCTACTATATTGTAATAAATGTCTGTAAATTGTGTTAATCTCTCATCCAGACTGATTTTCTGAAGATATCCTTAATGAAAAGAAATCTGTAAGGTGTCTTCCTTCTCTGCAAATCTTTAGCTGATTAGGAATATTTTAGGCGCTTGCCTCTTTGTGTGCCTTCATTGTTTCTGTTTAATGGCATGTTGTCCGGTTTATTGATCTATCCATAGATCCTTTTCTTCAATCAATGTGTCTTTTTGTGGTCCAGACCAAAAGAAGAACATTAGTGTGGTTATCCTAAAATCCATATACCACATGTTAGATACTTACCCATTACATTTAACTATACCATGCAGTAATGAAAATGTTGAGGTTCTTTGGGAGTGTTGAGGATGAACAGGTGCAGTAATGAGTCAATCAGAGGGATCAAATCAAATCAAATCAAATCAAAAATACTTCATTAATCCCCGAAGGGAAATTCAAGTGTTGTTGTAGCTCAGTTCTTTTTCATAGAGAGTTCTAGGTGTGGACAGGAAGGATCTCCTCTAGAGGGTTCTAGGTGTGGACAGGAAGGATCTCCTGTAGAGGGTTCTAGGTGTGGACAGGAAGGATCTCCTGTAGAGGGTTCTAGGTGTGGACAGGAAGGATCTCCTGTAGCGGTCTGTGCTGCAGCGGATTATGAAGAATCTTCTGACTGAAGACACTCTGTTGTTGAGTTACTGTGTTCTGAAGAGGATGATGAGGATTTTCCATCATGTTCTTCATCCTCCTTTAGACAATCAACTCAAGAGACTCCAGTTCAGTCTCCAGGACAGAATTAGTCCTCCTTATCCATCTGTTCAGCCTCCTCGTGTCACTTGCTCTGATGCTGCTTCCCCAACAGGTGACTGCAGATGTGATCAGCTGACAAACTTCTCTTCTTTTGCAGCTCCTCTTCAAATCTCTGTCTGCTCATATTGTTTGAAAGCCAGACAGAGACACGCTGGAGTCCGGGATATGTTCCTTTAGCCGTGTCTCAGTAAAACACATGATGCTGCATTCCTGATACTCTGGCTGGGTCTTCAGCAGAGTTTCAAGTTCATCCATTTTGTTAGCAAAGAGATCTCACATTTGTCAGTATGACTGATGGAAGTGAAGGTTTAAACTTCCTCTTTCTCTTTCTTCACTTTGCTCC
The DNA here is from genome assembly GCA_006937955.1 of Pachypanchax playfairii. NCBI lineage: Eukaryota > Metazoa > Chordata > Actinopteri > Cyprinodontiformes > Aplocheilidae > Pachypanchax > Pachypanchax playfairii. The sequence continues at coordinate 250,385 of SSNP01000124.1, read as the reverse complement.
TGCTCTGCATCCACGTCATCTTCTTTTGAGCTCATCGGGGATCCAGAGTTTCAATTTGAGGATTATTTCAGCCTTAGAAATGTCAGTTAGCAGCTCTTTCTTGTAAACAAGTCTCTTGTTGCCATGGTTACGCATCATAACAAGTGGCAAAAAAGTGACAAATCAAGCAAAAAACTCAATCAGCACAGCACTCAAATCAGAAGAAAAGTATTTAGAAAATATTTCCAGAAGAAAAAACTAGCAAGAAATACTCAAAAAGAACAAAAAAATGCTAGCAAGTGCTAGCAAAGTCACAGAGCTACTCCAACAAGCTGCCACCAGTTGTAGCGCTATTTTGGATGACACATGTTGGATGTTTTGGAGAGAAAGTCAGAGAGACCAGACTGAGACAGTTTGGACAGACAGTTGGTTTATTGTGAAAAGGATGCTGAGGTGGAAACTACTAGGCAGGAGGTCTAGAGGAAGACCAAAGAGAAGATACAGTATATAGATGTAGTGAAGGAGGACATGATGTTGGTTGATGTGATAGAAGATGATGCAGAGGACAGGGGCAGATGGAGATGGGTGACTTGCTGTGGCAACTCTTGAAGGAAGCAGTCGAAAGGAAAAGAAGAAGACGACATTTACAATACCATATTTTACACACAGTTTCCTTCAATCTTGTTTAAATAAAAAAATCAAGAAAAGCTGTCAATCTTGATGCACAATAAAGCTAGCACCAAACAACTGCCTTTTATTTTTGGAGATGCTGCATTTTGGTGTTTACATTTTGATCAAATAAATACAAATCAGTTGAAACAGAAAAGAAAAGAGCAGCCTGGAAATGGCAGTAAGTGACATGTTTTTGATCCTCTCATCTTTTCATAGTGAAGTACCAGACAGGTCTCTACGGAGGAAACAACAACAGCAGCTGCAGCTCGGGAAATTCGCCCATCGTGTGTGAGCGCTGTCGGGAGGTTTGTCGTGGGGAGGTGGTGCGTGTCAAGAACACACACTTCCACGTTCACTGCTTCACATGCCAAGGTAAAATCTGAATAATTATAAAAATCTACAGCATACATTCAGCACTCACATCTGATTCAGATATTTCTCTTCCAGTCACATAATGGTTTATTTTCCAGTCTTGGACCAATGCATTGTTGTTCATGTGTGGATTACACCCAAATCAATTTACATAATTAAATATTAAATTATTGCTAGTGCTCAGACAAGAAGGAACCAGCATCCTCTAATCACTGACATTTTCTGCTCTCACTGAAATGTTTGCTGAACTACTGTAAGCCTGCACCAGAATTAATGGCAAGATTTCAGTAAAAAAATTTTAAAATGGAGAATTAAAACAAGGAACTAATAAAAACTAAGAAATGTCCCCAAAGATAAAAAAATATATATTGGAAATTTCTCTGAATTGATTTATTTACTTATTTTGAAAGTAGAATTGTTTTAGTCTTTAGCCCATTTTGTTTTGGTATTGTAGTCTACAAACCATTTAAATTTAGAAAATACCTTTTCAAGTCCTAAACCAAGATCAGGTCTTAGAAGAATACAGTTCAAAATCAGACAACAATAACTAGATACAGGAACATAATGAGGAATCAAAACCAGCTCCCCCTAGTGGCTGGCTACAGTATAAAGGCATCATGTTTAAATCCCGCCCCTCCATAGAAAACAATATTACTGGCTTCCAATATACAACATGGTAGCACTTGTAAACATGATTTCATGGCTTCACTTTTGTACAAACTGAGATGTTTTCTATTTTTATATATCGATAGTCATCACAATCAGAGTCAAGACAAGTAAAGATAATTGCATAATTGTTAAATGTATAGAAATGATATAATACTGAAACCCCAAACAGACACAGTGATAACATAAATATTGTTTTTGAATATCCTGCTGAATGTTGAAGTTTGCATTTTTTAGGTGGTAAAACTTTAGGTTAAGGTGTTTGTTTATTTTAGACGATACACTGTGGGAACATGCACTGCACAACAACTAATGAAACTGTTCATTATTATTATTAAGCACTAATCATTTCGCCAGGCAAAGCAAACAATTAAAAAACACAAGTACTTCTACAGCTAAATGGTATGACACTTTGTCTTGAAGCTGAAATACATTTTGCATTCATCTTTTGATTATCATTTTTGTGAGTTAGAGCTTTTTATCCCTCCATAATTTTACAATTTACAAAAAACAGGCTGTCGAGTAACACTGGGGTAACTTTACAATATCCGCAGCACATTAATGCTGCAAAATTTATCAAAAAATATTGCTATTGCAATATCAATGCATTCAATATCAATATTACAAAAGAATGCAATAAATCAAAAGCTGATATATTCCATGTTCCATGCATTTATCTTCTACTGTACATTCCAGTATAGTCAACAATATCTCAGTGCCTTTGATCCTCACTCTAGTTTTGGTTTTGGATTTTTTGTGTGTTTCTCTGTGCATGCAGTTGTGCATGTATTTAGAGAATATTGTGTATGTGAATATTGTCCCTTCTATATGTTTATGTTTCCATGGTTGAGCTCCTTCACTGAACAAATGGGACTGAACAAAGTTAAAGAGGTCTGGAGTCAGCAGCTAGCTTTGTCGTGGAGTCAGCAGGTTTTCAGCCTGTAGTCAGACCCCAACCAGCTAACGGGACCTGCACAGTCTCAAAGCATGCAACACAACAACACAGTTTTGATCTGCAGTTAGCATCACCTCAGTGTGCTCAGGCACAAAGCACCAAGGAGGGGAAGACTTTCTATTCTTTATTAAACACTATATTTCATGCCATGCTGCATTGATCTCTGAGGATTTTAAAAATAAAAAGATCTTAAATAACTCCTTTTGTTGTTTGTTTGGATGAACAGTTGACAGTGTAATTGTCTGATTGTTTACTCACTTGATGCACTCTGTACTTTTGACAGGACACAAACCAGATTTATTGATGGAAGCAGTTTCCCTTTGATATTAAAGTCTTTATCTTTATGGGCACTTGATCTTGCAGAGTAAGCTTAATGACAGGAGGCTAATGGACTGAGTGGGCATCAACTGATGAAATGGACAAGAATTAAACCATCAGCTTTTAGCAGACAGACGTCGCTGCTCATTATCTTCCCTTCTCTTCACCCACTATGTCCCCTGTTTGTCCTGCATTCTCAGCTTTTTGTTTTAAATGTTAGATTTATAATGTATTTTGTTTTTTTTGTGTAAGCAACATAATTGGTTATTAGTGAGGCTGTTCAAGACTGAGAAGGGTTTTTAGGCAACAAGGACATAAAATTGATAAGGCAGAATGTTAAAGTGACTTGAGATTATTGTTTTCCTCTGATGAGACAAATTGTTTTATGACCCAATATTCAGATTCTGTTTATTCAGCATGTAGTAATGCCATTTTCAAGTTGTTTTGTTTATTGAGGACTCTGACGTTTGACACTATTATTGCTGTGATGGATTTCCCTTAATCATTGAATCCAGAATCAGAAGGTTTTCCAGGAAAACCTTACATGAAACATCACACCAAACACAAAACAAATTACACCAAACATCCTTATAAATTTTGTTTTAATGCAACTTGTGACAATTTTGTTAATGCTCCATCTATAGTTTTCCTGCAAGAATTCAGTTGCTACTATATTCTGTACAACTACTGCTTTGACAGATGCCACTAACAATGACACCAGAATCTCATACCTCAGACCTCTTTGAGACATTCATCCTGGTTTTGCAAATTGAGGGAAGAAACAAAAATTCATTCTGGTGAATGTGAAAGAAATGACAGATAAATGACTGAAATAAAGGAGGCAAGACAATGACAGGAGGACAGATGTGCGTTAAAAGTATAGATCGATAATCCCATTGATACCTCCCATGAGCCCTTCTGTCTGATCCGCTTGCTTGGCAGTCTTCTTCCTCTTCACATCATGCATTATGGCCCTGCCTGATTCTGTTTCCCCTTGACCCATCCTCCTTTTTCCTTTGCTTTTCCTCGTGTTTTATCTCAGTGTTCTGTCTAAAATAACCCTCTCTCTTTCAGTGGATATGTCATCATGGACATCATCTATGTGTCATGGTTTGAGGTTAGTGTGAACTCTAATATGACCCAGACTTCAGACCAACACACAGGGAGACGGAGTTCAATAAATAACAGTGTTTAATATATACAGTGGTTAGGAGAATAACACAGTTAACAAGAATGAGAATGTGCAATGTGGACTGGAGGACAGGATCCGGAGACCTCTGGAGAAGATCTAGCGGTGGATGAGAACAGGTTAGCGATTTGCCGGTTCCAGGAATGATGATCACAGTTACGGTGTTTAGGGGGTGTGCTCGCAGACTTACGGGTGCAGGTGACGAGTGAGGCATGGAGGGGGACTGAGGAGACAACAGCGGTGGTGGTGTATCTGGGGTTGAAGGTACGGTTGTGATCCTGGTGATGATGAAGGTTCTTGTTGTAGATGGAGGGTGGATAGAGCGGATGGAACGACCAGGGCAGGCGGGCGGAGATCCGGGAGGAGAGAGACAGACTGGAGCCAGGGAAGGAACGGTCGTGCTGGGACATGACGGGAGCGGAGACTTATCCCTCTGGACGGCACGGCAGTCAGCCAGCGCTAGGAGGCACTCAGGAGCCTGGAGACGGAATCCAGGAGGGAGAGGAGCTAGGAGAGATCATTCGCTCCCATGGCTTCTCCTACCATTGCTACGCTGACGACACTCAGCTCCTCCTCTCCTTCCCTCCAGACGATACCTCCGTCTCAATGCGGATATCTGCCTGCCTCTCAGATATCTCGGCGTGGATGAGGGATCGCCACCTTCAGCTTAATCTGTCCAAAACTGACCTCATTGTCTGTCCTGCCAGTAACTCCTTACCTCCTCAGATAAGCGTGCAGCTTGACTCCATCACGCTGTTCCCCAAAACCTCCGCCAGAAACCTTGGTGTCATACTGGACAACCAGCTGTCCTTCAAGGAGCAGGTTAACTCCGTAGCTCGCTCATGTCGATTCGCTCTTTACAACATCAGGAAAATCAGAGCCTTCCTGACAGACCACACCACACAGCTTCTGGTCCAGGCCCTGGTCTTGTCCCGCATCGATTACTGCAACTCTTTGCTGGCCGGTCTTCCGGCGTCCTCGGTTAAACCTCTGCAGATGATTCAGAACGCAGCAGCGCGTCTGGTCTTCAACCAGCCCAAGAGGGCTCATGTCACTCCACTGCTCATTTCTCTGCACTGGCTTCCAGTTGCAGCATGCATCAAATACAAAGCTCTGCTTCTGGCTTACCAGACTCTAACACACACAGCTCTTACTTACCTTCACTCCTTCATCCAAACCTACATTCCCACGCGTCAGCTACGCTCAGCCGCTGAAAGACGCCTAGCGCTTCCACCACAACGTGGCATGAGATCATGTTCCAAACTCTTCTCCTCTGTTGTCCCCCGATGGTGGAATGAACTACCAAACTCGGTCCGATCCTCAGAGTCGGCACCTACTTTTAAGAGCAGACTTAAGACTCACCTCTTTAAAGAACACTTTCAGTCTTAATGTGGAATTGATTTATGATTTATGATAGCGATTTGGGAGTTTATCTCTACAAAAAAAAAAAAAAAAAAATTGATACACTTGATGTATCAGCGTCGGCATTAAACTGGACTCCAAACAGTCCGCCTCCTTATTTTGTTTCCGTCTCTTTGATTTCTTGCTTGTATGTTCTCTCAATGTAAGTCGCTTTGGATAAAAGCGTCTGCTAAATGACAGTAGTAGTAGTAGTAGTAGTAGGAGAGGATGAGGACAGGGGTAAGGTAAGTAACAGATCTATTACTATTCAGAACACTACAGAGGCCACACGTTACCACGTTAGACGATGGAACAAACTGGTGACTTTCTCCGGTTCCTCCACTGCTTAAATCCCAGCCCCAGAGGGCTGGGTAACAAGCCACACCTGCGCCTGATTAGCAGCTGCTTCCACACCCTGGACAGACAGGTGAGTACACAAACAAAACACAACACCATGCACCAGCTGCTGAAACCTGACAGTACCCCCCCCCCCTTAACGGACGCCACCTAGCGACCGAGCCGAGGAAGCAGAGGGACCTGTGGAAAGAACAGAATGGCTGGAGGAGGAGGACTCAAAGTCAGTGATGAGGGAGGGGATGAGTATGAAGGACCAGGGGACCCATGAGCGGTCCTCGGGGCCGTACCCCTCTCAGTCCACAAGGTACTGATGTCCTCGGCCCTGAGGACGGACCCCCACGATCCTGTGGACAGTGTAGGTGGGGACTGGAATTTACAGGTTTGATGAGGGACACATGAAATACTGGGTAGATTCGCATAGAAGCGGGTAAACGGAGCTTAACAGTGGAGGGACCAGGGACTGACAGGATTTCATACAAACCAATAAAATGGGGGGCTAGCTTCCTCTGCATGTTTTGAAGTTGTATGTCCTGGGTGGAGAGCCAAACTTGCTGCCCAACGGTGTAGGTGGGCGCGGGGAGACGTCGCCGATTGGCCGTCTTGCGGTTCTGCTCCTTGGTGCGCTCTAACGCGGCCACCGTTTGCGCCCAAGTGCGCCTACACCGCTGGACGTGGCCGTGAACAGAGGGATGAGCTGGGGGAATGTTTTCCGAGGGAAACAAGGGAGACTGGTACCCCAGGGAGACCTCGAAAGGGGACTTATTAGTGGCTGACGAGACATGAGCGTTGTGTGCGTACTCCACCCAGGGAAGGTGGTCACTCCAGGTGGAGGGGTCATTCGAGCATACGCAGCGCAGGGTGGCCTCCAGCTCCTGGTTCATCTGCTCGGTTTGACCATTTGTTTGTGGATGAAACCCGGAGCTGAGGACCACCCGCGCCCCGAGCGCTGCGAAGAACTCCCTCCACACCTGGGCAATGATTTGAGGTCCACGGTCTGACAGGACCTCCTGGGGGAGCCCATGCAGGCGGAACACATGTTTCACTAGAAGCTTAGCAGTCTCAAGGGCGGAGGGAAGTCTCTTAAGGGGTATGAGGTGACAGGCCTTGGAAAAACGATCTACCACAGTTAAAATCACGGAGAACCCTCTGCTGACCGGCAGCCCTGTAATAAAGTCCAGTGCCAAATGGGACCAGGGTCTGCCGGGGGTCTCCAAAGGTTGGAGCAGCCCGTGGGGATGCTGGTTGGAGGACTTATTGTGCGCACAGATCTGACAAGCTTGAACGTACTCCTTAATGTCTCTGTACATGGATGGCCACCAGAAAGACCGCCGAATCAGACCCATCATTCTCCCCACCCCTGGATGTCCTGAAAACCGGGCGGTATGAGCCCAGTGGAGCAGGCGAGAACAAACTGTCTGGGGCACATACCTGCGGTTCGGAGGTTGAGTGGCTGGTCCAGGATCAGTCTGTTGTGCGCGACTTATGGCCTCTTCGATGTCCCATGTGACTGCTCCGATGACACACTCACGGGGCACAATGGTTC
>SSNP01000124.1:135174-242923 GCA_006937955.1 Pachypanchax playfairii | reverse complement strand
GCAGTTGTGCATGTATTTAGAGAATATTGTGTATGTGAATATTGTCCCTTCTATATGTTTATGTTTCCATGGTTGAGCTCCTTCACTGAACAAATGGGACTGAACAAAGTTAAAGAGGTCTGGAGTCAGCAGCTAGCTTTGTCGTGGAGTCAGCAGGTTTTCAGCCTGTAGTCAGACCCCAACCAGCTAACGGGACCTGCACAGTCTCAAAGCATGCAACACAACAACACAGTTTTGATCTGCAGTTAGCATCACCTCAGTGTGCTCAGGCACAAAGCACCAAGGAGGGGAAGACTTTCTATTCTTTATTAAACACTATATTTCATGCCATGCTGCATTGATCTCTGAGGATTTTAAAAATAAAAAGATCTTAAATAACTCCTTTTGTTGTTTGTTTGGATGAACAGTTGACAGTGTAATTGTCTGATTGTTTACTCACTTGATGCACTCTGTACTTTTGACAGGACACAAACCAGATTTATTGATGGAAGCAGTTTCCCTTTGATATTAAAGTCTTTATCTTTATGGGCACTTGATCTTGCAGAGTAAGCTTAATGACAGGAGGCTAATGGACTGAGTGGGCATCAACTGATGAAATGGACAAGAATTAAACCATCAGCTTTTAGCAGACAGACGTCGCTGCTCATTATCTTCCCTTCTCTTCACCCACTATGTCCCCTGTTTGTCCTGCATTCTCAGCTTTTTGTTTTAAATGTTAGATTTATAATGTATTTTGTTTTTTTTGTGTAAGCAACATAATTGGTTATTAGTGAGGCTGTTCAAGACTGAGAAGGGTTTTTAGGCAACAAGGACATAAAATTGATAAGGCAGAATGTTAAAGTGACTTGAGATTATTGTTTTCCTCTGATGAGACAAATTGTTTTATGACCCAATATTCAGATTCTGTTTATTCAGCATGTAGTAATGCCATTTTCAAGTTGTTTTGTTTATTGAGGACTCTGACGTTTGACACTATTATTGCTGTGATGGATTTCCCTTAATCATTGAATCCAGAATCAGAAGGTTTTCCAGGAAAACCTTACATGAAACATCACACCAAACACAAAACAAATTACACCAAACATCCTTATAAATTTTGTTTTAATGCAACTTGTGACAATTTTGTTAATGCTCCATCTATAGTTTTCCTGCAAGAATTCAGTTGCTACTATATTCTGTACAACTACTGCTTTGACAGATGCCACTAACAATGACACCAGAATCTCATACCTCAGACCTCTTTGAGACATTCATCCTGGTTTTGCAAATTGAGGGAAGAAACAAAAATTCATTCTGGTGAATGTGAAAGAAATGACAGATAAATGACTGAAATAAAGGAGGCAAGACAATGACAGGAGGACAGATGTGCGTTAAAAGTATAGATCGATAATCCCATTGATACCTCCCATGAGCCCTTCTGTCTGATCCGCTTGCTTGGCAGTCTTCTTCCTCTTCACATCATGCATTATGGCCCTGCCTGATTCTGTTTCCCCTTGACCCATCCTCCTTTTTCCTTTGCTTTTCCTCGTGTTTTATCTCAGTGTTCTGTCTAAAATAACCCTCTCTCTTTCAGTGGATATGTCATCATGGACATCATCTATGTGTCATGGTTTGAGGTTAGTGTGAACTCTAATATGACCCAGACTTCAGACCAACACACAGGGAGACGGAGTTCAATAAATAACAGTGTTTAATATATACAGTGGTTAGGAGAATAACACAGTTAACAAGAATGAGAATGTGCAATGTGGACTGGAGGACAGGATCCGGAGACCTCTGGAGAAGATCTAGCGGTGGATGAGAACAGGTTAGCGATTTGCCGGTTCCAGGAATGATGATCACAGTTACGGTGTTTAGGGGGTGTGCTCGCAGACTTACGGGTGCAGGTGACGAGTGAGGCATGGAGGGGGACTGAGGAGACAACAGCGGTGGTGGTGTATCTGGGGTTGAAGGTACGGTTGTGATCCTGGTGATGATGAAGGTTCTTGTTGTAGATGGAGGGTGGATAGAGCGGATGGAACGACCAGGGCAGGCGGGCGGAGATCCGGGAGGAGAGAGACAGACTGGAGCCAGGGAAGGAACGGTCGTGCTGGGACATGACGGGAGCGGAGACTTATCCCTCTGGACGGCACGGCAGTCAGCCAGCGCTAGGAGGCACTCAGGAGCCTGGAGACGGAATCCAGGAGGGAGAGGAGCTAGGAGAGATCATTCGCTCCCATGGCTTCTCCTACCATTGCTACGCTGACGACACTCAGCTCCTCCTCTCCTTCCCTCCAGACGATACCTCCGTCTCAATGCGGATATCTGCCTGCCTCTCAGATATCTCGGCGTGGATGAGGGATCGCCACCTTCAGCTTAATCTGTCCAAAACTGACCTCATTGTCTGTCCTGCCAGTAACTCCTTACCTCCTCAGATAAGCGTGCAGCTTGACTCCATCACGCTGTTCCCCAAAACCTCCGCCAGAAACCTTGGTGTCATACTGGACAACCAGCTGTCCTTCAAGGAGCAGGTTAACTCCGTAGCTCGCTCATGTCGATTCGCTCTTTACAACATCAGGAAAATCAGAGCCTTCCTGACAGACCACACCACACAGCTTCTGGTCCAGGCCCTGGTCTTGTCCCGCATCGATTACTGCAACTCTTTGCTGGCCGGTCTTCCGGCGTCCTCGGTTAAACCTCTGCAGATGATTCAGAACGCAGCAGCGCGTCTGGTCTTCAACCAGCCCAAGAGGGCTCATGTCACTCCACTGCTCATTTCTCTGCACTGGCTTCCAGTTGCAGCATGCATCAAATACAAAGCTCTGCTTCTGGCTTACCAGACTCTAACACACACAGCTCTTACTTACCTTCACTCCTTCATCCAAACCTACATTCCCACGCGTCAGCTACGCTCAGCCGCTGAAAGACGCCTAGCGCTTCCACCACAACGTGGCATGAGATCATGTTCCAAACTCTTCTCCTCTGTTGTCCCCCGATGGTGGAATGAACTACCAAACTCGGTCCGATCCTCAGAGTCGGCACCTACTTTTAAGAGCAGACTTAAGACTCACCTCTTTAAAGAACACTTTCAGTCTTAATGTGGAATTGATTTATGATTTATGATAGCGATTTGGGAGTTTATCTCTACAAAAAAAAAAAAAATTGATACACTTGATGTATCAGCGTCGGCATTAAACTGGACTCCAAACAGTCCGCCTCCTTATTTTGTTTCCGTCTCTTTGATTTCTTGCTTGTATGTTCTCTCAATGTAAGTCGCTTTGGATAAAAGCGTCTGCTAAATGACAGTAGTAGTAGTAGTAGTAGTAGGAGAGGATGAGGACAGGGGTAAGGTAAGTAACAGATCTATTACTATTCAGAACACTACAGAGGCCACACGTTACCACGTTAGACGATGGAACAAACTGGTGACTTTCTCCGGTTCCTCCACTGCTTAAATCCCAGCCCCAGAGGGCTGGGTAACAAGCCACACCTGCGCCTGATTAGCAGCTGCTTCCACACCCTGGACAGACAGGTGAGTACACAAACAAAACACAACACCATGCACCAGCTGCTGAAACCTGACAGTACCCCCCCCCCCTTAACGGACGCCACCTAGCGACCGAGCCGAGGAAGCAGAGGGACCTGTGGAAAGAACAGAATGGCTGGAGGAGGAGGACTCAAAGTCAGTGATGAGGGAGGGGATGAGTATGAAGGACCAGGGGACCCATGAGCGGTCCTCGGGGCCGTACCCCTCTCAGTCCACAAGGTACTGATGTCCTCGGCCCTGAGGACGGACCCCCACGATCCTGTGGACAGTGTAGGTGGGGACTGGAATTTACAGGTTTGATGAGGGACACATGAAATACTGGGTAGATTCGCATAGAAGCGGGTAAACGGAGCTTAACAGTGGAGGGACCAGGGACTGACAGGATTTCATACAAACCAATAAAATGGGGGGCTAGCTTCCTCTGCATGTTTTGAAGTTGTATGTCCTGGGTGGAGAGCCAAACTTGCTGCCCAACGGTGTAGGTGGGCGCGGGGAGACGTCGCCGATTGGCCGTCTTGCGGTTCTGCTCCTTGGTGCGCTCTAACGCGGCCACCGTTTGCGCCCAAGTGCGCCTACACCGCTGGACGTGGCCGTGAACAGAGGGATGAGCTGGGGGAATGTTTTCCGAGGGAAACAAGGGAGACTGGTACCCCAGGGAGACCTCGAAAGGGGACTTATTAGTGGCTGACGAGACATGAGCGTTGTGTGCGTACTCCACCCAGGGAAGGTGGTCACTCCAGGTGGAGGGGTCATTCGAGCATACGCAGCGCAGGGTGGCCTCCAGCTCCTGGTTCATCTGCTCGGTTTGACCATTTGTTTGTGGATGAAACCCGGAGCTGAGGACCACCCGCGCCCCGAGCGCTGCGAAGAACTCCCTCCACACCTGGGCAATGATTTGAGGTCCACGGTCTGACAGGACCTCCTGGGGGAGCCCATGCAGGCGGAACACATGTTTCACTAGAAGCTTAGCAGTCTCAAGGGCGGAGGGAAGTCTCTTAAGGGGTATGAGGTGACAGGCCTTGGAAAAACGATCTACCACAGTTAAAATCACGGAGAACCCTCTGCTGACCGGCAGCCCTGTAATAAAGTCCAGTGCCAAATGGGACCAGGGTCTGCCGGGGGTCTCCAAAGGTTGGAGCAGCCCGTGGGGATGCTGGTTGGAGGACTTATTGTGCGCACAGATCTGACAAGCTTGAACGTACTCCTTAATGTCTCTGTACATGGATGGCCACCAGAAAGACCGCCGAATCAGACCCATCATTCTCCCCACCCCTGGATGTCCTGAAAACCGGGCGGTATGAGCCCAGTGGAGCAGGCGAGAACAAACTGTCTGGGGCACATACCTGCGGTTCGGAGGTTGAGTGGCTGGTCCAGGATCAGTCTGTTGTGCGCGACTTATGGCCTCTTCGATGTCCCATGTGACTGCTCCGATGACACACTCACGGGGCACAATGGTTCGAGTCTCGGGGGGTTCATCTACGGAGAACTGACGGGATAAAGCATCTGGCTTAATGTTCTTAGAGCCGGGTCTGTAAGAGATTACAAGATTAAATCTTGCAAATAACAAGGACCAACGGGACTGGCGAGGATTTAATTGCTTAGCTGTTTGTAGATAGGCGAGGTTCTTGTGATCTGTCCATACTAGAACCGGTTCTGCTGCACCCTCCAGCCAGTGCCTCCATTCCTCAAATGCCAACTTAATGGCCAGCAGTTCACGATCTCCCACGTCGTAGCCTCGTTCCGTGGGAGTCAGGCGACGTGAGAAGAAGGCGCAGGGATGCAATCGCTGGTCTTGCTGTCCCACCTGAGACAGCACTGCGCCCACGCCAGAGTCCGAGGCGTCCACCTCCATGGTGAACTGCTTAGAGGGATCCGGCTGAATGAGGATGGGGGCACGGCTGAACTTCTCCTTCAGCTGGCGAAATGCGTGTTCCACCTCAGGAGTCCAGCTGAAAGGTGTCTTGGTGGAGGTTAAAGAGGTTAGTGCAGCAGCGGTCTGACTGTAGTTTCTAATGAATTTGTGGTAAAAGTTCGCAAAACCTTAAAAACTCTGGAGCTGCTTACGGGTGACTGGCGTGGGCCAGTCTACCACAGCCTGGACTTTCACAGGATCTGGCTTAACTTGTCCATTTTCAAATATGAAGCCCAGGAATCCTACAGTCTGTGCGTGAAACTCACATTTTTCGGCTTTAACAAAAAGACGATTCTCCAGAAGGCGCTGAAGCACCTGCCTGACGTGGATCTTGTGCTCCGCCTCTGAAGAAGAAAAAATCAAAATGTCATCAAGGTACACAAACACAAAAGAGTTCAGGAAGTCTCTTAGTACATCGTTTATCAGGGCTTGAAAAACAGCTGGGGCGTTAGTGAGCCCAAAAGGCATCACCAAATATTCAAAATGTCCTAATGGGGTGTTAAATGCATCCTTCTCGGATTCGGACCAGATGGTAGGCGTTCCGGAGGTCCAGTTTAGTGAAGATCGTTGCTCCCTGCACAGATTCAAAAGCAGATGCCAACAGAGGTAAAGGATATTTATTTTTAACTGTGATTTGATTCAATCCCCGAAAGTCTATGCAGGGTCGGAGAGAGCCATCCTTCTTAGCCACGAAAAAGAAACCTGCTCCCAGAGGTGACGTGGACCGGCGGATGATCCCTGCCTCCAGTGACTCCCTGATGTACTCTTCCATGCTCTCACGCTCAGGGCGTGAGATGTTATAGAGTCGACTGGACGGCAGAGGCGCTCCAGGAAGTAGCTCAATTGCACAGTCGTAGGGCCTATGAGGGGGCAAAGATACTGCTTGGGACTTACTGAACACCAGACAAAGGTCGTGGTACTCCTGGGGGACTCGGGTGATGTCCGGGATTTCCTCGGGTCTAGATGACTGTGACGACGTACATCTGGCCAGGGCTGAGTGTAAACATTGTGACAGACAGTTCAGACTCCAGGAGTCAATTTTACTCTCAGCCCAGTTTATGTGAGGGTTGTGTGTCTGCAACCAAGGATGGCCCAACACCACCGGAACCTGCGTAGAGGGGAAAATCAAAAACGAGATTTTCTCATGATGATTACCTGAAATTATCACCTCTACGTCACTGGTCCGGTGGGTGATGGCAGTGAGGGAGCGACCATCCAAGGCTGCGACGTTGACAGGAGTCTGCAGCGGCTGAACTGGGATCTGCAGTTGTTTAGCTAGTGCAGCATCCAGTAGGTTCTTTTCACAGCCTGAGTCAACTAAAGCTTGAGTCTGGAAAGAGTCAGAAGAATATAACAGAGTTATGGGCAGAGTAAAACGAGAGGTTTTTCTTTCTGGAACCGTCAGACCTCCCGGTGTTACTGACAGCTGGAGTGGTTTTAAACGCTTCGGACAGGCAGCGATGAAGTGTCCTGTTGTTCCACAGTATAAACACTCACATGCCTCCATACGTCTCTGTCTCTCTGTGGGTGATAGCCGCGCATTCCCCAGCTGCATCGGTTCCTCTCCGGACTGAGCCGGCACAGCTCTGACATTTGGTGCTTTCTCCGTGGTCCTGTGACCGGTATGAGACGGAGAACGAGCACGGTGTTCGTCCCACAAGAATCTGGTCATCCGGTGATCAATCTTAGTAGCAAGGCTTATCAACTCCTCCAGGGACTGGGGCTCCTCTCTGTGTAGCAACTGCTCCCGAATCGGTTTATTAAGAGCGCCCAGAAACGCTCCCTTGAGCGCTGGTGCGTTCCAGCCCGATTCTGCAGCCAGAGTCCGTAAATCCACGGCAAAATCTGCTACGGTCTTCGTGCCCTGTTTGATATGACGGAGTTGATGGGTTATTTCAGTCTCTGACTTACGGTATGTGAATGTCTGTTCAAAGTCCTTCACGAAGGTTTCCAGGGATGTGCGTAAAATGACGGAGTAGCTGTACTTGGCTTCTGCCCATCGGAGCACGCATCCCCTCAGCAAGCCGATGATGTGGGCGATCTTGGACGCATCGTCCGGAAAGGACTGAGGAGAACGGCAGAAGATTAATGAACATTGTAACAGGAATCCAGAACCTTTACCTGCCTCCCCAGCATAAGCTTCCGGGTTCGGTAGTGAAACGTTGCGCACCGGGGCGCACGCCATGGGAACTGCAGGTTCAGGCTCCGGTGGAGCTAAGGCTGAAGGCGGAGGAGGCTGGGAAATAGCAGACAGCTGGTTAGACACAGTTTGTAATGATCCCGTGACTTCGTCCAGCCGTTGCTGGTAATACTGCTGTCGCTCGCACAGCGAGTTTAACATTGAGTCATGTCTAGCAAGTAGCTCGGAGTTTACAACGGGCATCTGTCTGGCTGAGTCCGCGGGGTCAGACTGGCCTGGTTGTTCTGTCACGGGCTCAGTTAGTTCTGTGACCCACATTGCAGGAACTCAGACACAGACAGTACTCAGGTGCAAAAGTGACAGGTTTATTTACAGTATGTACAGTGTGAGAATGTGCTCGGTGGTCAGGTGCGTCAGGGGAGGTCTCAGTACTGTAACAGAAAAGTTCGTTAGTTCCAGATCCAAGTTTAGAAGGTTCAGGAGATCGTGTGGCGACTGGTGAGGTTAACTCACGGGATGATGCAGGTAATTGAACTTGAAGGGAGGGCAGGTCCAGTGCGGTGCTGTGCAGGGAGATGGTGAGTCCAAGGTCGGGTGAGGAGGCTGGAGGGAGACAGACAGGGTTCCAGGCGATCAGCCACTGGACACGAAGAAATCCTCGGAGCACAAGGAGCAGGGTGAAGAATCCTGGAGAGAGCAGGGTTAATGCACACAAGGAATAATCCACACGTCTCTTGAAAGTTTCAAAAATCTCAAAATCTCAAAAATCTCAGAATCTCAAAAATACTACTTCTCGGAATCACTAGGAATTATTTTCAAAGGTTTGGCACAAGGGAGCTACCATTCAGGTCAACAACCAGGCGATGAATGAAGGTCTGCCTCTGGCTTAAGTAGCACCCTGCTCCTCATCAGCGCTGATCGCCACCAGGTGTTGTCAATCTGCCTCGTTCTCCAGCATAGATCCTCACTGCAGAGAGATAACTCACCCGACACAGAATACACAGCACACACAAACACTGAACCTGACAATCTGGCTATGAAAAGTGGCGCTCAAAAGTCTTTGTCCGCGACGTCACAGCGCTTGAAACAACAACAACAATTGCGGATATACGTGTGTTTTTTTAACTTTGCACTCTGTCTGTGGTTCGTTTTTGTTGGTTTGATTTTTGGTTCTTGTGGAGGAAGTCGCCATTGTCCAAAGTCAATTGTATTTTAAAATAAAATATTTGTATGGTTGCTGGGAGTTTATTTTAAAGCCTTTTGAGGGAGCGCTTCTGAATCACTCCACGTGAACACCACACACAGCCGGGCCAATCAGGGGCTACCTCTACGTAGGTAGTTGTGTCACTGGTAGCAGTTTACTGGACCAATCAGTAGACACGTGGGCATGTGAGCCCGCTTTGGGCCGCTTCGGACCACCAAGGAGGTGGTCTGAAAAAAGAGGCCGGGTTGGCGCGGAATGACACGGTTAAGACCCGAGAAAGGCGGTGGAAAAGGGTCCGCAGGGGGCTAAAGTGAACCGCGCCGCACCATGTTCTGTCGGTGGAAAAGCGGTATTAGAGAGCGCAGACCTCCGCCAAGTGGACATATTGTAGAAAGTACTATGTCTGTATCCTTAAAAAAAATTCCTCGATCCAGACGGTAATCCGGATCACCCCCAAAATCTAATCGATTTTTCCTTGGGTCATTTCCGACCTTTTCTGAAAATTTCATCAAAATCCATCCATTAGTTTTTGAGTTATCCTGCTAACAGACAGACAGACAGACCCCGATGAAAACATTACCTCCTTGGCGGTTTAACAATAAATTTTCTAATGAAGTTCATTGCAATGAATTACCCAGTTTGGCATGAAAACCTTTTTTTTTCTCCAGTGAAAGTATATCTTTAATCATGCTTTCCCTGGATGTTTCCTAAACAAAAGCTTCAAGGAGAGACAGTAAAACATGAACTACCCGATCAGCTCTGTTTTGCACTTTAGCGCTCTTGTTCTGTTTTTATGCTTAGCTTCAGGCTGAATACCAAAGGTTGGATAATCAATTTTTTGTGTTCACTGCTCTGAATTATTTTGGGAACTTCATTTATTTCTTTGCCTTTAGTTTTGGTTTTCTTTCCTGTGATGATGATAGTTGAATTCCATATTATGAGTTTTTGAACCAAACACACACAGTAAATCTTTATAACACATTTAATGACCTTGGATTTTAAACTTAACTTAAAGGAACTTAAGGCAGCTTTACAAAATCTGACTCAGTGCTGCCGCGACAGGCGCTGTGGCTAACTGCAGCCACCAGCCAAGCCGGCACGGGAGCACGCACAGACACTTTACAGACTGTTCGTCTTCACAGCACTGCACCGGGGAGGCTAACATACTTCGCATCAGGTCTCTCCACTCTGTTATTTGATTTGATCTCATCATTTTCATACTGTATCAGGCTCTAAACATGACCTATAATGTTTTCTCACCTGGTCACAAGGAAATGAGCCATGTCAGCATCCGTTTTCACTCCCAAATGAAGCTGAAGTTCCCTCCATGAACCGAACGCATATCCAATATTTATGCGGGTGCCTGCCCGCCTTCGGTCATATTTTTTTTTAGACTCACGAGATGCCGCTGATAAAGTCTTTTTTTTCTTCGTGGTGCCACTTTTTTGGGGGGTGAGAGTGGATGCAGGTCGTTTGCTAGCTGCAGAAACATCCATAAGTATACCTTCAGTGTTTGAATCCAAGTCCACGGCGGCCATGTTCTTCCTGTTCAAGAGCTGTCGGCAACGCGCATGCAGCGTCAATTTACGTCACATCCCTACAACTGCGCGGGAAATTCGGACGTCGAACTGCAGCGCATTATGTAGCACACAGAGTGTCCAAGGCAACAGACATATATGCGGATGGCCTCGTTATTTTGGGTTTTTAATGCTTCATGACCCATTAGCATTGAATAAACTGGAAATGCATGTGTAGTTTTTCACAAATCTTGCCTTAAGTCCCTTTAATGCATAAATTATAACATGCACTATGACTGCACATCAGTCTGAACTCATGTGTTTTTTAGGGATTTAGAAAAGTTTGAGGTGAGTCTTTTTTTGTTGTTGTTTTGTGATTTTGTTTTAATGCTGGTTCTAGTTTTGTTAAAGCTATAGTGCGTAACTTCTGTCGCCCCCTAGCGGAATTTTGCATTATTACAACAATGAAGCTGGCGATTCCATATGACGTACGCCCACCTGTCCCCTCCCCCACCCCCCTTCCCCCAACCGCTATCCCTCTGCCGCTGTGATTCGCGATTCCACAACTGTTGAAAAAAGATGGACTCTTCGGAAGAGGTAATTATTGTATTTTTTATTTATTTTCCACAGAAACGCAAATAGCTTATTACAAACGGGAGACAAGGTGCCTGCTAATTTGTAACTGACAGGTTAGTGAATGATCTCCTGCTACGAGACTCTCCGCTCGTCCTCCCCCTCCCTTCTTGTTGTGATGTAAAAGACGTAATTTCCTGCGCGCCAGCGCGGGAATGTCGCCGGTCGACACGCAAAGTAAAAATGATATATATTGAAAAATACCGTGAGATGTTTGAGGAGCCGATTGGCTTAATCTGCATTGTGTCATCTCCTCTAATAGTGGCCTGGCTGAAACGGACATTCACGGACATGTAAAAGTTACGCACTATAGCTTTAAGTTCGCTGCTGATTATCTGCAAAAGCTAAAGAATACTGCCAAACACAGCTCTCAAATGTATTTTTATCACTGCTTAGGTTTCTTTGAAAATAAGTAGCTACAGAGTTCTGATATGCAAAATTTGATTCTTCCTCATAAAATAGGTTGAATGTTTAAGTCAGAGTGTAACTATGAAAATCAAACGTTAAAGAAAAATCTTACACTTTTCTAGAGTTTTGTTTTGCTGAGTGTGATTTTTAACAGATCAAAAAAGCAGACTAAGAGGCAGATAGCTGTGAGTACATGCCTTAATACAAAATAAAGATTGAACAAACAGAATAACAAAAAAGAACCAAAAAAAATCTTGAACATAAACGTAAGTCACAAAAAAACATCAAAACAACAGTGGAAGTAAATAAAAGATTCTGGCAAAGTAATGGAGAAAATCAAGAACTGTAAAAGCCACGAGGGTAATTAGTGGATGAGTAACAACTGAACTGATTAGCAGATGGGTCACAGGTGTGCAATGAGCAGATGCAGGGGAAACTGAAGGAAAGACAAAGACCAATGAAACAAGGAGATTTAAATAAAATACAAGACTATATTTAAAATGAAACAAGCGAATGCATGAATGAATGAATAATATAGTCAAACTACAAACCTCAAAACTGTTGTGACTGCATACGTGTATGAGTACATAAATGCATAAATACATATATACATACATATACACACACAGGTTTGTTTTGCTATCCTTGTGGGGCCCATCTATTGACTTCCATTAATTTTAGTAACTGGATTTATACCCTTTTCCTAACCAGCAGAGTCTCGGGTACCTTGGTGTAATTCTTAATTCTTGTAGTGTTGTTCCTTGAACAACACTACAAACAGCTAATCATGAACTTCTTTTTTCATTTAAGAAATGTCGCCAAACTGCGAACCTTGCTAGCCAGACCTGAATTGGAAATGATAATCCATGCTTTTATCTCATCTTGTTTAGATTATTGTAACAGTCTCTATCTATCTCCAGTCAGTCCAGAATGCTGCTTGCAAGACTTTTAACTAAGACACGAAAACAAGACCACATCACACCTGTTTTATTCTCATTACATTGGCTGCCAGTTCATTTTAGAATTCAGTTTAAAATTTTAGTCTGGACTTTTAAAGCTCTGTGCGGTAGCTCTCTGTTCTATATCACTGATCTTTTAGAACTCCACTCTCCTTCCCGCAACCTGCGATCAACTAATCAAAGGTTGCTGGTCAGTCCACTAACTCGTTTTAAGATTAGAGGAGACAAAGCTTTTAGAGTGGCCCCCAGGTTGTGGAACGCACTATCTTCATTTTTGTATTTATTCTTTTAAAAAGCATCTTAGGACACATTTGTTCAGACTGGTTTTTAACTAGAGTTCAGCTGCATGATTTTATGCTGTTTGATTTTATCTTTTATTTGTGTTTTTATCTCTTTGTTTTACTTTATTTGTTTTATATCTGTGAAGCACTTTGTGGTTTTTATCCTGTGAACATTGCTATATAGATAAAATTTACTTACTTACTTACCTTAACCATTACTGATCTATACCTAAGCCTAACTAAAACTCAATTCACACCATACATCTTAAGCTGACCCCTAACCCTAAAAAGCTTATATGAGGCTCAGGCTTCAGTCCCCACAAGAACCATCGGACCCCAGAAGGATAGTAAATATCTAAAAACTGGTCCTCAGTAAGGTAGAAAAGCAAGAATGCACATACACATATAGGGTGGCTGTGTCTCAGTGGTATAGAGCAGACATCTTCAAATAAGAAGGTTGACAGATCAGTCGTGGCTTCTACTGCCACGTGTTGAAGTGTTATTGGGCAAGACACTGAACCCCTTGTAACCCCCATTTTGCAGTTTGGGTTGTGTGAATGGGTTACATGTACATACAGAGAAACAGAAAAAAAAAACTAGTTATTGCCACTTTTCAATTAACCAAAAGACAGTTGAACTTAACTAATGCAATAACAGTTTGTTACTTTGATTGTTATCGGTGGCACTTGTGTTTGAATTCATATTTGATGCCAGCCAGAGTTCCTGTTTAGATAAAACAGATTCTACAAAGGGTCTCCTGGGATCACTGACTCTGTCAAAACAAATGGCTGACTCACTGAAATCTGGCTGCTCTACGAGGTGACACAGCTGAGGCTGGGCTGTCCTCTAGGTCGAGGTCTTACATTCCATCCAAAACATTGTTACTCTTGAATTCTGCATTAAGAAAAAATTATATAAAACTGAGGCTCCATCTAATTAGATCTAAGCAAAGGAACAACACGATGCTCACCATTGATCTTGATTTTGTTTACCATTGAATAGACTCATAGTTTATTAAATCTGATTGTGATCAATCAGACTAAATCACTTGGTGTAGGACTCTACTGTGTTTGAGCTGCCAGCTTTTATTTAGCTCCTGTAGAACCTGCTCATGCTGATTCAGCAGCAGCATCTAATGTAGAAAACCTTCAGTTTGGGACAACAGGTAGGGGATGAGAGGAGCTCTTTCCTTTGACGAATCTGCAGAGAAACATCTTGACAAGCCCTTGACCTATTTAAGCTCTGAGCATCAGTCAGCAACCTTTAAGTTGCAGCAGAGAGATTTGTTCTGACTCGCCATGAAATAGTAAAATATCATGTCACAGAGTGGGATAATAGAAGGTAACAAGCAGGAGTGTTCTAATTTAGATTCCAGGGATTCTCTAGTGTGTCATTTTCTTTTACTATTAAAATCACACTGAAATGCATTCGATAAAAGTATTAATCTGATACAATGATTTCCACACAAACACAAGACTAACAAAGATTCTTCAGCCATGCTAACTGTTCTATAAATCTGTCAAAAGTTATTATACAGGGATCCTTCACTACTTTACGGTTTGACTTTCGCAGATTCACCACTTAGTGGATTTTGCAATAATATTCATCAAAATAAAAAATCTAAAATACTGCGCTTTTGGCTCTTCGTTTACCTCCCCACACTTCCTCCTCTTTAGTACCTGTACAGTCACGTCGTCATCGCACTGCACAGGTCCTCATCACCATCATCAGTTAACCAACAAAACGCTATAGTCATCACTGCACGCGGAAGCGCCGCGATGCGGAGCGATCAGCTTTTCCTGTTGCTAGACGTGTCTTTCTCCGCGCCGGTCTACAAGCGCTTCTGCTCCTCTGTTTATTCAGAGCTATTTTTTCACCACGGATAAGTAAAACCCATCATTAAGTAATTGAAGATAGCTTGTTTTAATTACTCCTGCTACATCGTTCATCTTCATCACTCTCTCACTCTTTTGACCGGATTGTCTCGTGTGTCCTGTTGTGTCCCTACTTCGTGGATTTTCACCTATTGCGGGGGGGGTCTGGAACCAATTAATCGCGATAAGTGAGGGATCACTGTATTGTTACTCTAGAGCCCAGAGGTTCTTTGATAATGTCAGTGTATCATATATGATCAATAGCAACATAATTTGTGGCATACTTAAAGAAAATTTCCCACTGACACTTCTGTTTCAGTTTTTTATTACTATTATTATGTAAAAGTTGATATGTTGGCAACCAGCTCCTGGAGTTTTAGGAGAGGAGTGTTGTGCCTTTCCTGTCTCATGCAGGATTCTAGCTGCTCAACAGTCCTCTGTCTTTGTGGACAGATTTTTTAGTCTCATGACACTCCAAAAGTTTTCTGTTAGTGATAGATAGATAGAATTTCAATGCTCTATTTCTGTACTTTGTCACTATTGCTAACAACTTTTCAGACCCCCTTAGCAACTTTTTATTCCAAAAAGCGCCTAGTGACATCTCTGACCTGCCTGAGCTCCTTTATGAATGCAGCATGATCACGTGACATCAACTGACCAATCGTAATCCTTTCTCAGTTTCTCACCCACTCACAAAGAAGTTATTTTCAGTCAGAACAGCCAGGTGGGTTAATCAGATAAATACATACTTTGTAAACTTCAAAAACAAACAATAGAGTTAATGTACTGTACAAATTGTTTTCTTTTTATTTGTATTTATTCTTCCAGAGTTTTTAAATATCTTTTTAACATATTAACACCTTCTCTGTATGTGTGACTGATTTTTACTTTTTAAAGTCCTGATTTCAGTACCGTTTAGGAACTGGTATTGTTTTGAAAATATTGATTGGGTACCGGTATCATATAAAACCCTTCCAATACCCATTCATAACCATGCCACGTTCAAAGTCACTTAAATTACCTTTCTTCTCCATTCTGATGCTCAGTTTGAACCTAAATGCATTGAGTTGCTGCCATGATTAGAAATTTGTGTCAACAAGCAGTTGGACAGGTGTGCCAAATAAAGTGGCCAGTGAGTGTATTTAATGCTTCTAGATGCATCACTGAACCAAAACTGACCTTTTCTTTCTTCGTAAGTGAAAACCTACAAATATCAAAATATTATTACTTGAGTTGTGTTATAAACAAGGAAAGACTTGTGCATGGATGTTGGACTGATATTAGAGAATCCAAACATACTGAGATCTCTCGAGAGGGGGCAAGTCTTAACAACTGCTCCCTTTTAGTGTTTTCACTATCATCTAAATAGCTTTTCATTTGGACAGTGATGAATGTGTGAATGCTTTCAGCATGATGACATGTGATCAAACAGATTCTGTCTCAATCCTCAAGTGTGTGTCCATGAATCCGAAGGGGAAAGAAAGGAACAAACATCTATGACATTTGTTTTTTAATCCTAGTGAAGTGTGAATTGTTGGACATGTATCACATGTAGGCTATTGTTGGGATGAATGTGAGTATAGTTTACATTGTGGAGCATGAGTATTGTTCCAGCGACTTTATTTTTCTATGAACTGTCAGGTTCAGTTACCAGGTATGGGGGTTTGAGCTGAACTCCAAAGCGACCCAACTCCAAGACACACACACGAGATCCAGTAATCAGTGATAATGAGTTTATTGTATAATATGCACAAGACAACAGTACAGTGAAATTGAAATGTGCACGATGAAAAACCCAGGACTGGAACGGCAGTGGGGTGGAGACTCGATCCTGGAGGAGAGGCTCGTTATTGACATGAAAACAGCCCGCTGCAGTGTGCGGGGATAGTGCTCGGATACTCACGGTGACGCGGTGACTGAAGCTGCGTGTGGTGAGATCCGAGGGACACTGCAGCGGGGGTGGTGCTCCAGGAGTCGAGGCAGTACGGTGAGGTCCGGGACGCGGTGCTGTCGATGCCTGCGTGGGTCCAGCAGGGGAGGCAGCAGCGCGCTCACCGGAGAGGTGTGGATCCAGAGGCGACCAGGGACAGACAGGAGCCAGAGGGGAAGAGCCAGTCGCGTATCTCCGCAACTGAGCTCTAATTCTTCCGTGTCTAAAACCAGTGCTCACGATAGGCGGGTACTCACCACGCAGAGGCACTGGCTCTGGAGGATGCTCCAGGACACGGGTCCGATGACGGGGAAAGGAGAGCGGGTCGGAATGCTCACGACCGCTGAACCCCCGTCGGAGGTGAGTCCTCGTTCCGGCTCCAGGGGCTGTCTGCACAGTATTACTGTGGCAGGAGTGACAGCAGCGCGGTGACCGGTGAGGCACTCAGAGCTGGAGGAGCGCTCCAGCATATAGGACTAGGAGATGAGGAGGAGAAGGCAGGTTAGTAGCACTAACGAAAACAACTGTCATAAATAATCCCCGGCCACTCTGTACCACGTTAGGGTGTGTAAGAGACAACGAACTGGCGCCTGTCTGTGGTTCTTCCTCTGTTTAAATACCCAGCTCTCCTGAGCTGGGTAACGATCCACACCTGCAACCACTGATGACTGCCACGCCCTGGAACTGACAATTATTGTACAGAAACATGCACCACTCTCACCAGCTGCAGAGATCCTCTCAGTCACCAGTGAAACACACAACTCAGTGAACAACAGCCATCACCAAACATAAATCCCCAAACACAAAACCCCAGACCCTGACATGAACAGCTTTAATGCTAGGCAGGCTAATAAAGGTCAGGCTGGCATTTCAAAGTTGTACAACATCTACTTTATCACAGAAGACTCAGAAACACTGAAACAGATATGATATAGTATTAATTTGTTGGAGATAATTTTCTAGTTCTGTTTTTGGTTAGAAAAAAGTTTACTTCATTATCCTCAGAGCAAATATGAGGATTTCAACAGTAGAAACAGATAAATAATAACACCCCCATAAAAAAAAGCAAAAACGGTTTTGTGTTTGAAAGTTAAATTTGTGGGTTCAGCTTTTTCTCATTCAGGGAATCATCAATATCTGATCTGTTAATTCTAAATTTGTTTGGTTGATTGTTGTATCTTCAAATGAAGCCACAATTTTTAAAGAGATCATTTCGCACAAATTTCAGGACTTTGTTTCTTAAGTATTAACCTGTAATATGAAACATTTTATATCTAAAAACACTAGGAAACACTGATTAACAGACCTTTCAATCTATCTGCATCAAGATTCGGCTGGCTTCGGGCTGCAACTTATTAATATTAATTATTCGAATTTGCTGGACTCAGATTGGCTAACAAACTAGCCTATGAGAGCAAGGTATACTGTTTCCTGCCCCGCTGCGCATGGCAACAGCGCACATAGTCTCTTCAAGTTTGCTACGTCTTATGCTCCAGCTTTTAGCCAGCAGCATGCTAGGCATGGTTTCAACTGCGGGACCTGCTGAATACTAACGAACAAAGGAGTTGTGACGAAACAGATACAGGTCATTCGAACTTGGGTTTTATCGCCACCTGCGTAGTTTGAGAGATAAAAACTGAAGGAGAAGTTGGTGACCTGTTTTCACACCCACTATGAAGGTAAGAACACCTGTGGAGCTAAAATATTCAACAGAAACCTCAGAAAAACCGTTTTTAATGGAAGGGCCTCTTTAAAGAAACTAAATAAAAATTCAATGAACACATTTTTCACGCTTCATCTTGCTATTCAAACTTGTAATTGGTGCTGGAACATCTAACATGTTTGCTACTCATTTGATTTGACCCTTTTATGCACCATTTGTTCTCCTTTGGAATTGCTTTCACATCACACTTTAGGTACTTTATGTTTATGCATACTTGGATTTGCATTGCAGTTATATGGCTTGTTTCAAATAAAAATCCGCGGCTGTGAATCTAAACATATTTGGATGCAGTGTTTACGATCATTGAACTCTTGACTATAAAAGCACCCACTCCATAAACAGAAGATACAGAGTAAGTGATAATAAGAGTGCAGTAAATGGTTGTACCAAGTTAAATACATAAAATGAATCACTAAGGTTATAAACACTTTTATTAAGGCTAATCAAACTCTTTTGCTTTAATGAAAATGAATTGATTCATGTCTGGTCTTAAGAAACATTTCAAAAGAAACACAGTCTTATTTAACCTTTTTACATCTCACTCAGCTTTACTTTACTGTATTTTCCTACAGTTCCACTCTCCATCTGAGCCTCTTAACACTTGGATCAGCTCCGATTCATTCACTTCACTGGGTTTAGAGCCATTAGCTTAATTACAGAGGACACTAAATTCACTATCAGATGTCTTGATCCATTGGCTGCCTTTCAGATATCTAACCTATGCTTTAATTCAGCTTCTGTCATACAGATACCATTCATATTGCAGCATAGACCTTCATTCAGTGTGCCTGCAAAGGACTGATTATGTTGCTGTGTCAGATATATGGTATGCTGACTACTGCAGAGCTGCAGGGGCACCAAGTGATAGGGATATCATTTATTTTAAAAAATACATAATGATCTAGTAATTATTAAATGATTTTGCACTTATCATCAATGGTAAATTGCACAAAAATGATCTAAAATCAAACTAATTGAAGGTGAGGGTGTAAGTTCCAACTGTCACAAATAAAGTTTAGCTTTCTGAAACTATTTAACTGTCCGGCAGAACAGAACAGAGCCCCTCCCCTCTGATGGATCCACTGGACCAGAAAAAAATCATTTGGCTGAAGGACTGCATTTGCTAAAGAAAAGTCATTCGTCATCCTGTCAGTGCTCGTAGTAAACACACTTTGTTCTTTGGACTGTCACACAACACTGACTACATTATTGCATAAAAATATAAGTGATTTGTTGAAACACAAATGAACTTTATCTCCATAATAATATACCCAAAGATGAACAGGTTGCAATTAAAATTATTTCAATAATGCCATAAAAAATATTTATCAAAAAACTATCCAAGTTGTGGGTTTTCACAAGCAAGTGTTGTTTAAATTATGTCTGAGAACTTAATCAAACATTTGCAGTTCAGTTATCCCTGAAGAAGAATTCACTCTGGCCCAGTCTGAGGTCATTTCAACAAGTCAGCTAAATCAGCAATTTCTTTAAAGTTATAAGATCTGCAGTGGATCAAATCTTTATCTGTAAAAAACTCCGAAACTGAAAAAACAACCAACCATGACACGTTTTTGACTAGCTTATGGATAACTGGATAAAATTAAGTGATGGACAATGTCTTGTCAAATGAACCAGTGTGTTTTCAGCTTGGTTTAATAATTTATTTTTCCCTTCTTTCAGCAACACTGACACAAATAACACAAATCACTTGTTCGTACAGATTCATTTTTGTTTCATTGAGATGTCCAACTCATATGACGTTAATTCAAACCAATCATTTGATGATAAAAAAGAAGTGACATTTATGAGAAAATGTGCTACCTAACTAATTAAAATAAATCCGACTCAGCTCTTAAAAATTCTGCCAGTCAAGCGCAGATAACTTCAAAATTGTTCCACCTAGAAAAACTGGCAAAAACCCCCCTAAAATCCCCATTTTAAGGTCCTTTCAATCAGTTAACTTTTTTAGTGTAGTGGCAGGCAAGCATAGCATAAAGTATAATTAAAGATTATTATTATGAATGGTTGGTGCTTTAATCCCCAAATCCTGATTAGAGTTTAACCCCTATACCAACAGTGTACTACAAATCCACACACATACACAAAATAGACTGCAGCGGACTGTATGGTCAGCAGAGAAGATCATCGGCAGCCCCCTGCCCTCCATCCAGGACCTGTACAGCTCAAGAACCAGGAAACGGGCAGGGAAAATCCTCTCTGACCCCTCACACCCTGGACACAGACTTTTTGACCTGCTGCCCTCTGGCAGACGGCACAGAAGCCTGCAGACCAGGACCACCAGACACAGGAACAGTTTCTTTCCCCTCGCCATCTCCCTTCTAAATAACTGAACTGACACACTGCTAGACTGCAACTGCACTTTATGTACACAATACTCACACAATCCATATCACTTATCCTCATATCTAAAAGCATAAAATCACACTACGCATTCATACTGCAGACTGTCTTTTATGATCTTGTTTATTATATTGTTTACTGTGTTGTTAATATAGTGTTGTGTTTTTGTACTGTTGTGCTTGAGAGACACCATCAGCCGGAAACAAATTCCTTATATGTGTTCGCTCACATACTTGGCCAATAAACACAATTCTGAAAAATACCAAAAACAATTACTGTCAATTTAGTTACACTGGGATCTGGGAGTAAAACTGTTACGTAAGTAAATGCAAAAACCATCTGGATTTAACAAAGCAGCAGTAGCTTGTGTCATTTCATCCAGATTCTGTCTGACAGAAATTATAGTTTTTCTCATTTACATGTTTCTGCATTTCAGTATTTGTACAGTGCAGGTTTTTCACCTGTGTGAAGTCGTTTCTCTCTCTCTGTTCAGTGTGCGGCTGTGACTTGGTACAATCGGGTTTCTTCCACTACTCTGGTGAATACATTTGTACCAAAGACTACCAGCGGCTCTACGGGACACAGTGTGACAGCTGTAACCAGTACATCACTGGAGAAGTGGTTTCTGCACTGGGGAGGACATACCACCCACACTGTTTTGTCTGCAGCATCTGCAGGTAAGAGATGAGTGTTTGTGTTAAGAGGCTCAACATAAAAGTTGTCTTAAAAAACAGTTTGCATACTGGAGCCATACATCCCATCATATACCTGCACAATGTCATCACTACTCTGCATTTAGGTAGATGTTTTGTCATTGCTGATTGAATTAGCATTTCTAGACGATCCTTATAGCAGTAAAATGATGCTATCTGCAGTAGAGAACTGCACACTTCAGAAAGTCTGATTAAACCATTTGTTTTTGCTGTTTGTCTTGGATCACATGGTTAAAAACTAGTTTGTACTTTGTTCACTAGACTTATCTTTTGGTCAAAAATAAACCTTTGATTTTTAAAAATCTGATGTTTTTTTCAGATTAGTTATTTTTTTCCAAAACACATAAATGATCCAAGACCTCCTTAACAATTCAGTATTTGTTAATTCTCAAACACTTTTAGATAATTCAGAAAAGTTTAAGTAAATGTGTGATTTTATTTCTTGCTAGTTAGTGTAAGTTGACATCTTTAGCTTGTTTATGTTTTTCTTTCTATGTCTGATGTTGTCTTTTTTACTGAATTAATATAAATAGTAGAGATACTGTATATGTGTGGATTATTTTATATTGTTTTAAGAAAAAGTAAAAAAACTTTTACACGTTGATAATATTTGGTTGAAAAACTGAATCTGAACATTTTTTTTCATTGCAAGAGCAAATGTACCACCTATTTTGTCTATTAATGTTTATGTGCATAAAATAAGTGTCAGACAAAATAAAAACTTTTTCGATGCTATTTTTTGTTTTAGCTCCATTCTTTGCTAAAAATGAGACCCAATTTAAACATATTCAAACTAATTTAAACACGCTTTTGAATTATTAAAATATGTTGTATTAGTTTAGAGTCAGATCTGTAAAAAAACAACACAATAATTTATCAGAAAAGTGAGAAGGGGTTTGACTCCACATGAAGTAAGACATGTGGTTGGGATGAACTGAGAACTTTTGCATTTCCCTGCTTGCATGAAATTATTTTTAATGCATTTTTTCTTCATTTGTTTATCTGTATATGTGTGTGTGTCCTCAGGAGTCCATTTCCAATTGGAGACAGAGTGACCTTCTGTGGGAAAAAGTGTGTGTGTCAGCAATGTTCAGAATCTCTGAAACGCGACAAGCCTGTTAAGGTCCATGGACCAAGTTGTAAGAAACAAACAAACATTTACTCAAAAATATTTTGTACACACAAATGCCTGACTACACTTTGGTAAGGATCATGGTTTATAAGTTTAGATCTGCTGATCAAAATAAGAAAGAAAGCAGAAATTGAGGTTTTATTTTGATGTCAATAAATTTATCATTGAATTAAAAATAATGTAGTTGGCTTTTATCCAACATTCATTTACCAGCATCCAATAGTCATCATCAATAAGTTGTACAAGATAGTTTTGCAAGAATATTTAAGACTTTTCTATACATTCTATATCTAATACATTCAAACACACACAGGTTTGTTTTTCTATCTTTGTTAGGACTTTGCATTGACTTTCTGTAGCCTAACTCTAACCTAACTCAGTTCATACCTTAACCCTAAACCTAATATCCAACCCAAACCTCTAATGTTTAGGGGCGGCTGTGGCTCAGTGGTTAGAGCGGTCGTCCTCCAATTTGAAGGTTGGTGGATCGATCCCGGCTTCCACCGCCACATGTCGAAGTGTCCTTGGGCAAGACACTGAACCCCATGTTGCCCCCCGATCTGCGTATCGGGTTGTGTGAGTGTTAGCCCCTACCCTCTCCCCCCGGTTTACATATCGGGTTGTGTGAATGGGTGAATGTAAAACCTTGTAGTGTGAAAGCGCTTTGAGTGGTTTGAATGACTAGAAAAGCGCTATACAAATACAGGACATTTACCATTTACCATTTAATGTATTAGGACCAGGCTTTTGTCCTCATTAGACCTGCTGGTCCTGACAAGGTCAGTGATTATACCAGAAAAGGCCCTAAACTGGTAACAAAAACAAGTATACACACACACACACACACACACACATGGCCTGGTGCTTGTCAGGTTCAAACCTCACTGCACTCCTCACTCACTTAATACTCACTGCAAAGAAAGACAGAGACAGGTTATTATGTTTTACTCGAAAGGAGAGTGTCTCAGAGAAATGCCTCAGTTACAATTCTCCATGACCACTCTGAGGATTCTCTGCCTCGCTTTTTATTGAGATTAGGAATGCCCTATTTACGAAACAAGCTCAACCGCTGAAGGAAGGGGGTAATAGGTTGAGCTTGTCAGAGGTGAACATACATATTAGACATAAACATGAAAGGTGCAGCTCATGTGAGAGGAACATCCTGTTCCTCTGCAGCTACCTCCTCAGGCTGGTTTCGGTCGCATCCTTGAGTCTGCACAAATATAAAAACACTTCACACAAGTTAAACAAATTAGACAGCTTTATATGTGATAACATAATGGTAAGAATAAGTAAAATAGAATAAGAACTTATTTACAACCCAACAGTGCTTCAGGTAGCTTTACATCCTCACTTTGTTACCCCTTCGCGATACTTGGCCCACGGGCGGGTCGCGCTGTTTTTTTTTTTTTTTCATCAGGGGATCTAAACATGTTATACATTATTTGAAAGCCAAAAGTCTTGTGATTCCAATGATGCATGCCAATAAAGGATATAATCAAAGCTTTAGACACAATGAGCGTTTTTGTGAAACCACTTGATTTAAAAAAAAAAATCTATCTTACCGTTAATGTCCATGTATGACTCATAAATCATTTTGTTTACCAGTCCACCACACCATGCTAAATTCATTTTCAGAGCACATATTTAAAAAAATAAATAACCAGGTGGCCATAAAAAAAGGATCATATAACTCAGTAAGAGTAACACTCACACTGATTCTGACTATTATGGATGAAACTTCAGAGTGTTTTATTTCCAAAGAGGTCTTAACCATATTTCTACTCCAAATGGTTCAAGAACAGCTTCAATTTTTAAACTAGTATGTTTAATTAAAGCGTTTTGTGCAAAAATGGCAGGAACGCTAAGAGGGTGACTCTGTCTGTCAGAGACGGTGTTCCTGTCAATGTGAAAGACTGGCCATTTGTAAATGAAGAAAGGCTTTGAATGTTCTCAGTGTCTTTGTTTACTTTCTCATTCT
Source organism: Pachypanchax playfairii (assembly GCA_006937955.1). Classification (NCBI taxonomy): domain Eukaryota; kingdom Metazoa; phylum Chordata; class Actinopteri; order Cyprinodontiformes; family Aplocheilidae; genus Pachypanchax; species Pachypanchax playfairii. The sequence continues at coordinate 218,629 of SSNP01000124.1, read as the reverse complement.
CCCCTTCTTCAGACTGTGCAGGCTGTAGTGAGGAGATCAAACAGGGTCAGTCTCTGCTGGCTTTGGAGCGACAGTGGCACGTCACTTGTTTTAAATGCAGGACATGCAGTTGCGCTCTCACTGGAGAATACATCAGCAAGTATGTGGCCTAATCCTTCATGTGTGTACGTTACAGTAGAACATCTTTTTTTTTGTACAGAAAAGCAAGAAGAATATTCTATTTAATATGAAACAGATTTTATACTTGGCAAGGATGACTAATAGTAGGAAAGTTGCACAAGGACAGGAGGTAAAATTAGATTTCCCCTGTTCATGGCAGAGACGGGGTACCGTACTGTGAGAAGGACTACCATGCTCAGTTCGGGATCAGGTGTGAGAGCTGTAACAGATTTATCAGTGGCCGAGTACTTGAGGTGAGAGCATTCCTTCATGGATGGGCATACACTTCAATAAGCCATAACATTATGACAAACTAGTTTTCCTTTTTGTGACTGTAATAACATTAGCCCGCCGAGGCTGCGACTCTGTTGTGATGTATGACTTTAAGTCTCAAGTTGGAAACTTGTAATCTGTGAGGCGGGTCCTCTGTGCTTTTCCAGAACGTTTCACTCATTCCGGACGAGTCTGAGATTTGGAGAATTGTTTTATTTTCTATTTTGTTAATTTAATTTTGTAAATGTGATGCCTATTTTATTGCATGTGAGCCATTTTGACAAAATAGTCATGATGTTGTGACTTATTGGTAAATGTGTGTGTGTGTGTGTGTGTCAAAATGTGTAAATGCTGAGAGTGAATAGAAACACATGTTTGATATTTATTTTTATATCTTTCTTTCTGTTTGTTTGAATTTGCCCTTTTTAAAAGCTGTCAAACAGTCCAGCTTGTTCCTCTTTAAATAACTCAAGTTTTGATTAGAAATAAAGCAGTTTAGAAAAGCTAACAATCAACACTCTCTCATCTCCTTTTGGTCTTTTATTTGTCCTCATTCATCTCTGTTTGGCTGTTCATCTGCTTTTGCCCTTCAGTGACTAATTGCTTTCCTTATTCATCTCTTGATCTTGTTTCAAGGCTGGAGGGAAACACTACCACCCCAGCTGTGCCAGGTGTGCTCGCTGTCAAGTGATGTTCCAGGAAGGAGAAGAAATGTACCTTACAGGTAAGAAAAAATTAATAAAACGGCACAAGAACACAGCAAAAAATAAGAAAACAGTGTTTTATAGTTACCAGTTGATGTAATAATGTCAGTTAACCTGATAAAATGATTTATATTATTTATGAACAATAAATAATGAAATAAGTTAGACAGAAATGCACATTTTACCCTCATCACACTCTTAGATATTGGATGGAGTCCATCGTCTTTTTATCCTTCACCTCAGCCACTGCATTTAGTACTCTTCATTGCGACTGACTGTCATCATTATTCTGAATGAGATTGACTGTAAGTTTAAATAGAATCATTCTGGAGCTTCTGTTATAAGAAATATATAATAGTGAATGAATGAAAAAGATCAGATAGGGCACTGAAACTTAACTGACTGTGCAAAATGTCCAGTATTTGCCTGATATTTCTGAAAATAAATGCAAGAAAATATGGTCTTGTATAAAAGGAAACATTAAAGGGATAATTTAGATCTTTTTAACGTGGATTTCAATGGAAAGTTTATGAACAATTAATAGCTTACTCTACTTGAACAGTTTTTGAACAACCTCAGTTTGGAGAAATAGAGTTTAGCTCTTTGAATCTTTAGGTTGAAATGTATGGAATTTAATTTCAGTCAAAAAGCCTAAGCGTGATTTTCTGCAGCGCGCACGCGTATTTAACCGTGAGCGCGCGTCTCTGCACGTGTGCGCATGCGTGCAATCCACAGCACGCGCGTGAATTCACCCCACACACCCGCGTATGATTTATTACACGGGTATTCAGGAACCGCGCATGTGGATCTCCAAACAGGCGCCTGTACATGAAGCTCTCATATGAGTGTGAAGGCAAACCAGGAGAGGCTGCGCGCGCGAAAGGAAAGTAATTATGACTGTTTGGAGGAGGAGACTAAGGCCCGGTGTGATCCTCATGTGATTGGTCATTTTATATCAGTCACCGCCCACCGAAAGAACCAGTGGCAGCTTCCTGCTAGTGGTAGTAGAAGAACCAGACATAGAACCAGCTGCCGCCGCACATTTTTTTTCATCGAAATTTCTGTACAATACAAAGCAACAACAAAACATTATTGTAAAATCTGGAGCTCAAGCTCCCCTTGCAGCTGTCGAGATGAGAGGGAGAACCGTCACTCCAGGGTGGATGACAGGACCCTGTGCACGTCCCTCTCCCCAGCCAGAGTGCCTCCAAACAGGCTAAAACCGCTCTAAATTTAACATCTAAATTTGCTACAAAATCTTCTTTACCACCTTTAATGACGTGATGCTAGCTATCACAAATCTGCATGTGTATCTTATTTTGAAGTTTACTGGATGCTGCATGGGTGTTTTCCTGTTAGCCCTATGTTAACTGTTGAAGCTTGATACGTTTTGGAAGCATATCATGTGAAAAATAGCCTGAAACGCACCCCGTGTGAACCACTCTGTAAACTATAATTGTTTCTATTTGCCACGGTGACTGCGGCACTGCTGTAACATGCCGCTGACATGCCTGGTGTAAATTGGGGGTGAGGCTGGTCAGATTACTGCTGTCTAAAATAACTGTAATCTTAAAGTGTGACCGACATGGTCAAGTGTCAAAAAATTTTTAGAAGCACTATAACTTTGTTTAATGAGTCAGGGTGCAAATTTATGTTGTTTGACACTTATAAGCAAGGGTGCACATAAGTGGTACACAGGTATGCATGTGGACTCAAAATACAAGAGGCATACCAGATGAAAATTTGCAATGCCCATTTGCGTACTTAACATTGATTTGGCTGAGCTATGTGAATTTTTTCGTTAATTTGAGGCAGGGTTCATTATCAAATCATTGAAGAGTCCCGCTGACTTATTTTGTTTGACTGACATGTTTCTCAGCCGCAGCTTAGGTTGCTGATCAGGCTGCCGATCAGCTGATGTCCCCCTTCGCAGCACAGCTCTGTATGAGTGATGGACCAAAGTCTTGAAGATGACCGTTTTTTTCCCAAACTCTCCTGCCAGTCAACAATAGTGTTAATAATTGGAACCCCCCCCCCGCTCTCAAATGTAAAAATGTGAGGGCCAAGCAGCAACCCTAGGTCCTCCTTTGAGATATTACGTGCACCCCCTACTTATAAGGCAAGTATGAATGTTCTTATGAACTTTGGTCGGGTTTTAATTTTGAAGGCTAATGAAACCGGAAGTGATGAAATATAGGAACACAGCATCTACATCTTACATGGACATCGAAAAGCATTTGCAAGCTCATGTTTTCGTTGACTGAATGGTGAAACGCTGTACAGCAAGTAACGTATTTCCTTAGATCAGAACTGGCAAATGATCCATGGAAAGATTTTCATCTGTACAGCCACACTCGAGTCAAAACTATTTTTAGGGAGCAGAGCCAGGAGTTAAACGACAGATGTCATTTCTCTGAACAAGATCGTTTGTGATCAAACACTAGACACAAAAAGGGCAGCAGTATGCACAAAGAGTGTGGAAATGCGCTTTTCTGAATGTCACACTCTCAACACATGAGTTCTAAGTATGTAAATATTATAAACAAAAAGCAACTGGAGTTTGAAATGAGCTGCAACTTTCAGATCAACAGGATCCTTCTGTGCGCTCTGAAATGAGCTGCTGTCATTAGGACGCGTCATAAACGTTACTTCTTTTACAGCTGTCACCACGTGTACACACACACACGCTAGGCACGCACACACATGCATGCACGCACACACACACACACACACACACACTCGCCTGTGCCTACTCAACATTAGCGATTAATTGGCATGAAATATTCAAATAATAGATAAAAATACCACTGTAACAGTTTCATGTTACTTTATGTAGATTTTTTTTTATTTTGATTACTATTTGTTGTACAGATTAGCAGTTATGGTTCAGCGAATACTATTTGCAATTGAAATCATTATATTTTTATAGGATTATCAATTTTTGCTAAATGTTTGAAAATTTATTGGTTTACAGAGATGTGCAAGTTGGTGGAACCCTAATTTGTAACTTGCCTAACTGTGACTAATCTTAGCTTTGCCCATCTGGTCAGAATTATTGTCCTTTCTTCTAAACTGAGGTTGTTCAAAGGAGTTTCTACAACAGATAAGACCCTGGCTGTTCTTAACTTTTCCACTGCTGCTTTAAAGGTATTGTAAGGAAATGGTGGAAATGTTAATTGGTGGATTTATATTTACTTTAATCTCTGTGTTTTCCAAGGTCACAGTCACTGAAATAGTTTTCTTTAATGCAGACCTTCTGCAGATTCAGTGTAAACACAAATTTCTACATTATAAGAAAAAACAGTTTGTCACCTCTAAGATAAGAGCACTGCTAGTCTAAACTCTGCTGGCTGTTTGAGATGGACAAGAGTGAAAAACTATATTCCAATACCATAAATTGGAAGTGAAATTAAAAAGTAAGGCATTTTGAGCTTCCTAGATAACTCAGCTGGGAGGAGCTGCGTTTAAATGTGAAACTACTGTACCGTAACATGTGGCTGACACACAGGTTGACACCCACTGGTTCACCACATTGACATTCTGCAGGTCTCTCTCTTGGAGCCACCGGTAAAACTAAACATTTGCATAATGAACTTTAAGACTGTAAATCAGCAGCAACAAATAACACGTGTATTTTACTGTGCATGTGGCTAAATGCAGTTTTTATATTTCATTGTTTCTCTGCACTCCAATGTGTGGAGATGAGTTCATTGTTACATCTGTGTGTGTTGAGGTACAGTGAGCAGCCCCAAGGTTACATTCACTCCTTTTGATGACTTCAGACAAGTTGGAGAGCTGAGCAATCACCCTCAAGAGACACACTTAATTAGGACACACACATCCAATCCAACACCTACACACCTACATAAACCCACATGTACACACACGGTCTTGCAATCAATCTCATGCTGCATGTCTAGAATAACAAAGGCTAACCGTGTCTGCATGCACGCACTTTTCTGTGTGTCTAATAGCAGATAGAAAGATTACATTGTTTTAGTTTTTATGTTTCTATTGCTTTACAAGTTAGTAGTTTGTGGGCTAATTTTAGGAATTTTTAAGGGCTAAAAAAAGAATGATTTACACTCCTTTTTGGCTGTGAGGGAAACTCCATTGACCTCCATATTTTATTGGTTTTAATGTTTTTTATACATTTGCCTCAACATGGTGTAAAACAACTCACTCCAATTGGCTTGATCTAAATAAATCAAGTGGTTTTCAGTTTTAGAGATATTAATTGTCAAATCTATTATTGGTCTGAATTTGAGGGATTTTTTAAAAATAAAATTCACCTTTTGATTCTCCAGTAAACTGTGAATTACTTGCATGAAATTTTAAAGAAAAAGATCCTTCATCACTGATGGCCTTGTGAGGTTTCTGTTCACAGCTGAAACTTGGTGAAGCAAATTTTGTTGACTAAATTGAAATAAATGCAATCTACTTGGAGTTCATGATAGGCCACCTTTATCCTGTCTTCATTCACTTTGCAAATGCAGCAGAAAAACCAGTACATAAGACATCTAAGTGGCAGTATTTTGCAGCAGAATAAAACTCATCTGAGGATAATTTACATTTCTGCTGCTTCATATCGTATCATTGGAATTTCAGATGACATAACCACAAATTTCAATATTGCCTCCTTAAAAGAGCACTGGCTGTTCTCAGCCAATGTTTTTGAATATCATGAGAATCAGCTGGGTGATTTGTTTGTTTTATTGATTTATCCTATTTTGCATAAAGATAAAATCTAAACACAGTTTAAGTCTCAACTTTTTAGCGGCATATTTGCATGAAACAAAAAGAAACAGAGGTATTATAGTTAAGCTCTCATAGAACAGCACTGTGTTTACATATTTGTTTATCTTCTTTGCACAAAAGTAGATTTTCCTCTTGCAGGAGATTTCATGGCCGCACATCTGTTTGACTGCAGAGTTCAGCAGCGTGGGCGGGATGAGGGTGCACTGTATCACAACACATGGTTCCTGTCTACAGTATTGATTCGGTGTGAGTGTGCGTGTACACTAAGTGAATGTAGGATCTGCGCTTGTGTGTGAGTGTGTGTACTTACACATTGTGTGTGTGCAGGTCAGATTTATGATGTTGATGTTGGTTGTATATCAGAGTCACGATCAGCTGAGTCTGTTCTGCTGGTCTGCATTGCCTCAAGACCTGAGGAAATGATACAATAGGTGCGTGTATGTGTGCGTGTTACTGTGTGTACGTTTAGGGCGGATGTATTAACATCATTATCACTATCAGATCTTCATGCATTTAACATCCTGACATTAGAGTTTTATTGGTACAAATGAACTCTAATGGCCTTCGTTCATTTCCTCTGTAGATCATCCTCTTCTTCATCTGTCTGTTTTTTTCCTCATTTTCCACTCTGCTTTATCTCAAAATAACTATTTAATTCCTTCCCTTTATGTTAGTGTCATTCATGTTTATTTTAATTACAAAAATTTTTAGGGCTCTAAGTTTGTCCAGTAAGTATGAACATGCTGAAACTTTTTGCATTTTTATTGTTTTAAACATGCATTATCAACTTTCCTGATTCTCGTTTTTTGCTTTTGTTTTTTTCTTGGTTTAGTTTCAGTTATAAGAATATTTCAGCAATTTTCCTACTGGAATGATTTTAGGCAGTCAGAGTTTTATGCAGTGGAAAATGGACTTTGAACGCTTTAAAAGAAAAGAAATAATCAATAATAATTTTGTACAGTGCCCAGGGGGCAGTTGTAGGGTTCAGTAGCTTGCCCAATGATACTTCAACACATAGCCCACCAGCACCAGGAATCGAACCCCGGTCCTCGGAACAAGGGGTGATCTCCCACCCACTAGGCTACGGCCACCCAATCCTCATAGTTTTGTGAGGTAACCTGATTCTCTAACCTCATTTTCACAGAAATTGTTTTCAGAGAATGACCCATAATTTGACCCAAATGAACAACAAACCAGTAACCTCTAATTATAGTTGCCAAAATCAAACATAAAGACGGTACAAATCTGAATACTGGTATGCTGATTTTACTTTGAAGCTAGCTTTTATTTTGAAAGCATCGATTATGATTTTTCAATCTGAACAGGCTCTGAACAGGTAAGTGTAGTTAAGAGATGTGAATCCTAAGAAATGTCAGTGCGTGCAGGTAAAGGTAGGTTCCACCATGTTAACAGAACTGGAACATCTTGTTTATTTGCTGAAGTTTGGCTGTGATGGTGCCGATATGTCCATCACCCAAAGACCAAACCACTTCTTGCTCAATGGGTTCTAGCCAAGAAGGCAGGTCCTCACTGATCCTTTACCAACATTTATATACTTGAGTTGGAGGACAAATTCAACCACACCACATCAGTTTGTGCCTGATTTATCAGACTCATCGAGGTGGCAGTTGGGCCAGAGTAAAAAAAATCAACTTTTTCTCTCATTTTACGGTCATTAATTTGTGGGACAGTTTTTATACAGCACTGCTTTTGTATTGTTTTGAGGCTGTATTTGGCCAAGTATTAATTAAAAAGGATAGGTAATAAACAAAGTTCTTATTGTGGATATTATTGTGATACTTTTTAAACAAATTGTTGTGCATGGTAGAGCATTTCCGGTTCGTGGAATGGTCCACCATGATTTTTATCTGTGTAAGGAGACCAGAGGAACTGCATCTTCATTTCTCAGAGCAGACAAACGGCCTCCAAAGCCACACACTCTTCTGTGTGTGTGTGTGTGTGTGTTGATTGATATTGACGCACTTGAGAAAAGCTGAACTACTCTTCATGGGATCTCATAAAACTGTACGGTTGCTGCCCACACATAATAAACAAAGCAACTGAACTAAAATTGTGCGTGTGCGTGTGTGTGTGCGCGTGCGTGTGCGTGTAGGTTCAGAAGTTTGGCATCCAATGTGTAAAGAAGCAGCTCGGCTGGAGAGAAAACTGAGGGTGAGTGCTTTTCCTATTTGTTTCGTTTCTCCTTCTGATTCTTTTTCTTTGTCCCTGAAATATCCCAGTTTTTTTTTTCAGCAACATTTTTAGGTAAATAAGATTTAATTTTTGACAATTATGTATTGCTTAATAAAAAGAGTGCTGGTCATTGTTTTTGGTCAATACCCCAAAACACTTTCAGCATATAATTTAGACACCAGACAGAAGCACTAATAATTACTTAGCTATAAAGGACTACATGAGAGCAACCGTCAGTGCGTTTTGAGAATGACACAGATATTGCTTTTTCTAAGTTTTTGCTTCAGTTTTTATGATAGCAATTTGCACAAATTACAGAATGTTTTGAAGAGAGATCAGATGAATTGCAAAGTTTTTCTTTGCCATGAAAATGAACTTGATCCCCGAAAATCGCTTCCAGTGCATGTCATCACTGGTATAACAAAACCTACTGAAACCATTAGCATTTCATTAATCTTCTGGGTAACACAGGTGAGAATGTTGCAGAACACAAGGCTGGAGATCATTATGTCATTCTGACAAAGTTAGAACAGCAGACTGGACGTTTTAGAAGGAGGGTGATGCTTAAAATCCTTGTTCTTCCTGTTAACCATGGTTACCTGCAAAGAAACACATGAAGCCATCACTGCACTGCATAAAATGGAATTCACAGGCAAGAATATTGTTGGTACCAAGCTTGTACCTAAATCAATCATTTATCAGATCATCAAGAATTTTGAGGAAAGAGGTTCAATTTTTATGAAGAAGGCTTCAGGGCACCCAAAAAATTCCAGCAAATGCCAGGATCATCTCCTAAAGATGATTTAGCTGTTGGATTGGAGTGCCACTAGAGCAGAGCTTGCTCAGGAATGGCAGCAAGCAAACTTGTGTGGGTGCAGCTGCACGGACAGTGAAGTAAAGACTTTTGGAAGATGGCTTGGTGTCAATAAGGGCAGCAGAGAAACCACTCCTCTCCAAAAGAAAAAAACAGATCAGACTGATATTCTGCAAAAAGTAAACTGAGAGGACTGCTGAGGACTGGGGTCAAGTCATTTTTTCTGATGAAGCCCCTTTCGGATTGTTTGGGGCATCTGGAAAAAAGAAAAAGTGAGATTTACCATCCTGTGTCATGCCAGCTGTAAAGCATCCAGAAACTATTCATGTGTTGGGTTGCTCATTCAAAGGAATGGGCTCATTCACATTTTTGTCAAAAAACACAACCATGAATAAAGAATGATACCAAAAGATCCTCTGACAGCAACTTCTTCTAACCATCCAAGAACAGTTTGGTGAAGAATAGTTCCTTTTCCAGCATGATGGAGCATCGTACCATAAGGCTAAAGTGATAACTCAGGGAACAAACATTGAAATTTTGGGTCCATGGCCAGGAAACTCCCCAGACCTTAATCCAATTGAGAACATGTGCTCAATCCTCAATCAGCAGGGGGACAAGCAAAAACCCACTAATTCTGACAAACATTTATTATGAAAGAATGGGCTGCCACCTGTAACGTTTTCATTATCTTCGGTAGTTCAGAGATGTGGAGGAAAAACTCACGATTACACTGGTACTGGGAATTCCACAGCATTTGCCCTTTATTGTCACACTCTTCAACAACCTTACAAGGCCCGGTTGAATGGCTGCTAGTAAATCAAACATAAAAGTAAGCAGAGTTCACATAACCCGTAACGTTACTAAAAATAGAGGGAAGAAAATAAAAGACAGTATCAATCTGTGCGTCCATTTGCTGCACGTTTCTCCCGCGTTCTGCAGGGCAGGTAGCGGCGCATACTTATGACGTCATAAAATAGTTAACCTAAGACAATCTTAAAGAGACAACACAATTATGGTTGTTACACATCACTCAGGGTTTGGCACAGAAGTTGATTGACAGCATTCCAGGGTGAATTGCAGAAATCTTGAAAAAGAAGGACCAACATTGCAAATATTGACTCTGCCTGAACGTGATGTAACTGTCAGTAAAAGCCTTTGAAACTTATGAAATGATTGTAGTTAAACTTCAGTACAGAAACAACTGACAAAGTTCTAAAAATACTGAAGCAGAAAACTTTGTGAAAACCAATATTTGTGTAATTCTCATAACTTTTAGCATCAACTCTACAGTATGACGTGTTTGTGCTGATGCGTCACATTTGTTTTTCATGAAATATCATAATTTATTTTTAAAAAACAACATGTTTTTAGTTACATTGTTTCACATATTTTTGGAATGTTCAAACCCAAACCCAAAGGCATAATTTTCATGACTTGTTAGTTTGATGGCATCAAACTCAAGACAAGAACATAAGCAATGAAGATAACTTGACTTAAAACTAGAATAAATAAAAGTTGATTAAGTGGAGACAAAAGAGCTGGCAAAGAGAATATGAAAATAAACTGGAAAGTGTCTGAAGTAACTTTAAGAGGGACTGCCACTGTGTCCGGGGCTTAGAAATCCTCAGCCAAGAAGAAAGCTATATTCATCTGATACTGAGCATGTGACAGCTGACAGGTGCTGCAAATGTGATAAAAAGGCTGAAAGAGTCAAAATAATAAGGGAGTTTATTGTGGAAACGTAATGATTTCAGACATTATTTTATAGGGTTACAATAGGGGTGTTGTTTATAATGGATTCTATTGCCATGGTAACCAAAAATTTAATGTACACATGATAGTTCACTTCTCTTGGCCAACACACTCACTTTGATGTGTAGACATGTTCTATCGTGTCTGCCTTGAGCTCACAAGTTGTGTTTAATGGCGAATGGCATTGCCATGGTGATATGGTAGCAGATATTATAAAGGTGCTTCCATATGTTATAGACCAATATCTAGTGACCAGTATAAAGTTGGAATGACATCTGTAGGTCAAACTTTGTTCACACCTTAACCTCTCCAAATGCGTCTTTTTGAAAGATAATTTGAGTCCTTGTAACATTTTTAAAGGGAGGGGTGTGGTTTTTGTGTATTCTGTTGCCATGGTAACCCAAAATGCTAGAAAACCATGATAGAGCATCTTTGGTGAGCGACCCAATCAGTTTGATGTATCATACCTGGGATTATGTCTGACTATTGGTCCTGTAGTACATCTCTGGGGGTGTTTTTGATGAGCTGCGTTTCCATGATAACCCAAAACTTGCTATAGACATCATAGTTCACTCCTACTGGCCAAATTGATTGATTTAATGTGTCAAAGGTTGTCACAGTCTGTAGTGTCTGTCCTGTGCATGAAATGGGTACTTCTGATGGCGAATGGTGTTGCCATGGTCACACCATAAAAGTTATATAAGTTATATAAGATATAACTAGCAAATGCGCTAAACAATCACAGCAGTGCTTTTGCAAATGCACAGTGATATTACGCACCTGAAAATAGTGCCAAGCGATAACGGAGTCTGACTTTTTTCCGTTTTGCAGTTTTGTGATGCAAATTTATCACTCTTTTGAACACAAATTGTTTTGAGAGGAAAAACGCTTTATTTTTGTGACCCCAGCCATGTTGCCAGAACACTTTCGTCTGGACCAAAACCACACCAGATCTCGGGTCACAGGATGCTGACAGGGGTAGGTCAGCGCTGATGCACGTAACTACAGATAAGGATGCCATACAGGTTCATGTCAAAAAACCCGAACTATCCCTTGTTAGTGGTGGTCTGTATGAGAGAAGAACGGACTGAGAAGTTTTGTGTGTGACATACCATGTTTAACCCAGGACTGGACAAGCTTGCTCCCGGGCCAGCATTGAGACCCTGCCTCCCTTCTCCCTTTCTCTTAGCAACAGCTCGCGTTCAATCAATCCCATGGATCTCAGCGTCAAATCCATTTTAATTTAGCACTGTCTACTATTTCTCACTGAACAATTGTGAGGCTAAAGCAGCTACTTCATTTTGATAGGAGCTGCTCCACATTCTGAAAGAAAAGATATGCATATTCATAATGCATGTCCCACTGCTGCCTGCACATGAGCGGCCGCTGTCAGGTGTGCACTGCACAGGAGCCACTACACATACAGGGTCAGACCCAGACTGAGGAGGACTGGGCTCAGCGTGACACACTTTCAATTTGGGAAAGAACAAGATGAGTTGTGCTGACTGATCAGATATCAAAACTGAAATTAGTGTACTGTTAGAGAAACTTTATGTTGGGAAAGTGTTGGGGGGGGTGTCACTTTTTAAAAGTGGGGGGTCACGTCCCTCCCCCACTGAATGGTTCCAATGCCCATGGTCTATCTATAATCTATCTATAAAGAAGCCAGTTTAGACGTGTTGAGTAAAGGTGTAGTATGCCATTGAACTCCATTCATTATGATCGGATCTGACAAATGAAAGAAAAGTCAGAGTAAAGATACTGTGGCAGGTGATTACTGAAGGAGAACCAGGTGAGCTGATGAGCAGACGAACAGCAGGTGTGTGAGGTTGGGTGAATGGGCAGCTCAGGAAAAGAATGAAACAAGATACATAAAAAACAACAAATGAAAACCTGAAAATAAAAATTCCTGAGGTAAAAACAAACTAACCCAGATTTACAATCAACAAAATATTACAGAGACTCATAACAACATGAAAGTTGTTCACCTGAGAAAGTATTTTGGCTCATGTTGTGATATGCTAAGGGACAGACAATGTCATGTTATGTTCTGTTATATAAAACCTCAGAAGTGGTTCCTTTGATCATGACTGTGCAAATCCAGTAAAATCAGTCAGCAAATTTGATCATGACTGTATATCTTGATTTCATTAAGCATCATCTCGTCATTGATCTGTTTAAGCTAACTGTACTTTTTTTCACCCACCAGCTGAGGCGTACCTCTGAGGCAGCATCCATTTCTCCTCCAGTTTCCTCCCCACTCCTTGGCTCCCCCCATCGGCTCATCTGTGTGAGTAACCATCACTGTTGTCACAATAGAAACAACTATAGTATTTTGAATATAACATTGTAGATGGAAGTGAGTATCTGAAAGCTTCTGAGCAGTTTGTGTGTTCAACCACCTGGGGATCTAATTGAGTCTAAAGCTCATAAGATGCTATTTATCATCTTTAATATTCTTCTTCAAATTTCATTCAAGAATGTCTTTTATTGGTCATCCAGTTTTCTATTCATGATTCAGTCCCTGTTTCCTGTCCATCTTTGTGTGTGAGTGTGTGCATTTTTGTGTTTCTCTTACAGTCAAAGGCTCACAGTGATGTTTTAGACTTTAAGCAGCTGGCAGCTCTGCCCAGGGTTAAAAACATATATGACATCCAGCAGCCTGACATCATTCCTTATCAGGCTGATGGTGCTCACATAAAACTCTCAAATGACTCTCTGGAGAGATTCAGCTGTGTTCGGGTACACACACCCACACCCACACACACACACACACACACACATACACACACACACACACACACCCATCCACACACAGATAGATGCACAAACACAACAGTTGGTTGTTTAACAGCATGAAAAACGAGCATAAATCTCAGTTGGAATAATTAAATATTATTTGTTCTTTGTCTTATCCAGTCATTAGGTTCTTTATCACCATACTCTCATGTAAGTACTTCACCCTTTGATGGTATTTCTTATTTTAAATATTTAAAAGGGAAAGCATTGGTTAAGACATTTTTTTGTCCTGTTGTTCTTATCGACAAGTCTGTACAGGTGGAATTCATTCATTATCTCCCTGAAATCTATTAATGGTGCTTAAATGGAAGAGAAGGCCAATATAAAGATGGTGTTAAAGGGTTCTTCCAATAAGGTGGTGAAGCAGATCATGTAAGAGGCAGAAGAAAAAAATGGAATCACAGTCATGGAGCAGGAATTCAGACTGAAGGCTGTTACAAGCAGGCTGATCATGCAGATGTCAAAGCAGAGTTGGAGAATGAGGTGGTCCTCTGCAAATACCTGGAATTTAACCACCACATTTGTCTGAACCTGTGTTTTCTCCAGAGTTTATTGACTATGTTTGATTGGTCATGCACCTTCTTTTTCTTCTGGTTGCTCCCTTCATCCTTCTCCATCTACCCCTGTCCTCTGTATCATCTTCTCTCACACAACTAACCTCATGTCCTCTTTCACTACATCTATATTCTCTTTGGTCTTCCTCTAGACCTCCTGCCTGGCAGTTCCTTCCTCAGCATCCTTTTCCCATTAAACCCACTATCCATCCTGTGTACATGTCTAAACTATCTCAGTCTCTCTGACATTATCTTCAAGACATCTAACATGTCCCTAACCCTAACTCTCTGATGGAATCATTCCTGATCCTGTCCATCCTTGTCACTCCCAAAGAACCTCAACTACCTCTAGCTGTGTCTCCTGTCCTTTCCTCAGTGGTACTGTCTCCAGACCAGACAACATGGCTGGTCTCATTCTACATCTTTCCTTTCACTCTTACTTTTTTCACACATCACTCCTGACACTCTCCTCCACCCGTTCAAACCTGCTTGTACATGTTCCTAGACCTTTTTTGTGATTTGTGTCAATTGTTTATTTGTTGTGGGTTTTATGTTGCATGCCCTTGTTGACACAATCCTCTGCATTTATCTGGCCTTGGGACCAGCATAAGGAAGAAACTGGCTTGTGCCCCCCTTAGGATGAATCGCTTGATTGGTCATGCATGCACATCCATTTTCCCATAGCTGTGATTGTTTAGCGCATTTGCAAAATGAAGGTCATGAGCAAATCTGTGTCTACAGGCAATCATTCATCTATGAAATTCCTAATTTTGTGGCAGAAATGTTGTCTAGGTCTGCACCAGTTTTAGTTCCTCGACCTTTTTTAACCCACATTTAACAAAGTCATCTTAAAAGTATATTGATTTTCTGAAAACATATTGGAGTCGGAGGGAAAATGTTTGACTCAAGCAGAGTCTGATGGAGAATTCTTTCACACTGAAACCAAGCTGGGTGTCTCTGCCGACAGCACAAATGATTCTGGATATTTATATAATAAATATATGTTTTTAAATTTAAGATTTTATCTTTTACTAGATGGCCCAGAGGATGAGAAGGACGATTGCCAAAACGCTGAAAATAAAACGTTAGATGTTTTACTGCACAGATATTTTGCTCAAGTTTATAGTTTCCAATATTAGTTCTGGAATGTACCTGAACTGTCCAGAAAAAGTTGCAACACTATTAAACTGGGGCAAAAATAATATACAATTATCCTTAAAACATTAATAATGATGATGAAAAATAGCTGTGTTCACTCAAGACATCACATTTTTCACATGAATTTGTGTATCAAATTTAAACATAACCCATGTCTCTGATTTTATAAACATATTGCTAAAATTTCTGCTGGAGAATCAGTGATCTAATCAAAGACTCGAAGCTACAGTGAGCAAATAAATAATAAAAGATGAAAAAAATTATACACAACGAAAGATCAAGAAAGCAAATTTTTGGCATTGACTTGTAAAATAAATTACGTTATTCTAATCCAAAATAACAATTTTTTTTATATCATTTATTGACTGTGGGAGAAACTCAAGTTCTGTAAAGCTGTCATACAAACTAGGGATGCAACGATGCCACTTTTTTCAAAGCGATACAATACGATACTTGGATCTGAGTACTTGCCAATACCAAGTACCAATGCCGGGTCTACCACACAAAAAAATGCAATTAATTGTTTTATTTTCTTCTCTGCTTGTTACAACAAATGACGGTGAACTAGATAAAAAATAAAATGTTAATAAAAACAACCACTAAACTAAATTTTCAAGTGAAAAACTAACATTTTCTGTAAATTTACTTGCAGAGTTTCCACATTTTAAGTATCTGTTCATGGTACGCTTCCATTAGGATGGTATCGGCCCCGATACCAGTATCGGTATCAGTGCATCCCTAATAAAAAACAAGAGATGTGGAGCACAGTGCTGATGGTCAGTCTGTGTTTTGTTCATGGTTTCATGTTAAAGGTACACTATGTGAGAATTAGACCTTGTGGTCAAATCAGAGTTCTGCAGTTCATGAAAAATAAAACCGTCTGTAACCTCGCAGGCTCTCGTGATTCACTATGGAACCAGAAACTCTTGATGCGGAATAGTTATTGTAAACAATTATTCCTTCCTGGAGCAGCGTTTTTAAATTGATAAAACTGGTGACCACCCAGCCAGCTGAGATTGAATCTTTTACAAGGTAACTTTCAACATCATTGGGACATTAAACTGTTGTGTGAGTATTTAACTTTAAAATTCTTACAGACTGTACCTTTAATATTTTAGTTAATATAAAAAAGAGCAATAAATGCCGAACATGTTGTCTTATAAAGCTAAGATGTTCAGCCGTTAAAAATATCTGCCATAATTTTGATTCACCAAAAGTGGTTTTATTTATTTCTGTATTTACAGATTATTAATATAAAGTCATTAGATTATTGTGCTGAGTCTGGTTAAAGACAATTAGCACCATTTAAACCAGTGTGATTCACATGACTGACCAAAAGTCCTGTTAGCATGGACATGGGGGGGAGGTGGTCACCACATCCAGTCTATATAACTAAGCTGCTGTCAACATGATTAAAATTGTCTTTTTGAAGGAACTGAGTGGTGATTGTGAATTATTCAAAGATTAAATCTCTGCCTGCTTCCTGTCAGGATCTGTTGGATGGTGTTGAGCTGAGAAAGAGGTATTCCTCTAGTTCCGCCTTCACTGACTCTCCTGCACACAGTCACCATGGAGGATCACCGCTTCATTATTATCTCCCTGGTAAGAAGTAAAACACACATCCTTCCTTTACAGGAGAAACAGTCTGAGTTAGTGCAGCATCATCAGAATCAGGCACAGACACATTCGATGTTACATCCTCATCTGATTGTCAGTGTGTCTCTTTAATTAGCTTGTGTGTCCGGGTTTCTGTTTGGGTCCATTCATCTTTTGGGTTCTCTCACTGTGTTTACCTGGGCTGACTGCAGGCACTGAGAGTGGCAGGAGTTCACCTTATTGCAGTCAGCCAGAGCCCAGGTGTACCACACCCACCACCTCTACTTTTCAAGTTCCCAAGCATTTTCATGTGCCAGGTAGGCTGTTGGTCCTAATCCAACCCCTGATCTGTTTACTAACCCAAATGACATGCCACCCCACACCACACCTTTCAAAATCCAAGTGATAAAATAAATCCAATCAACTCCGTCACGAAAACTAAAGCTGCTGACTTTGTAAACTGTTCCTGTCTAACCATGTGATTTCAATATTTCACAACATACTGACCTTGATTCTGATCCAACAAAAGCCACATGCACTCACACACAATCAAGTTGGGTTTTCAAAAAAAAAAAAAAATGTATACAAGAATTTAACATATGTTGTTAAATTTCTTATCTAAAAAGGATTTAGATAGTAAAAAAAACTGTTATGCAGATACTGTAAAAAAAATGAGATTGTGCGTGCAAAGCAGATTATTTTACAACTCAGCTGGTAGTTAAATAATGAATAAACTTTGATTTGATTTCTCCTTATCAGTCCCTCTGCCTGCCATCAGTCCATGTTTTTCTACTGCTGCCTTTTTTGTTTGAGATTTGTCTTTTCTTTTTGCAGCCCTGAGACTGTATTTCCTTCATGCCTGACAAGAACAGAAAAAATGTAGCTAGCTCATACTTTTATCTAAACCTCCTCACTGAAAAACAAGGACATACATATAGAGGAATGAGTATTAGTTCATTTACTTTAGCTGATGTTCCATAAAACACTGTTTAACTTAATGCAATGTTCTACTTTTTTTGCTCTTTTCTTTTGTTTCTTGCTCTCCTTCAGCTGTCAACAGACTTCTGTTCCATCTGCTGCTCTTCGTTTTTTGTTTAAAGCTGCCTTTAAATCAACATTTCTGCATGTTACTCAGGTTCTCAGGATGCACTGCATCACCTACACTATTTATTACCCAGTTTATTACTCGTCAGCTTTTATGGTTCAGAAAACTGTTAATGTATTAAATTAATTTCGTGAGACAAAATGAACAAGAAAATCCTGATCGGTTTCCTCTTCTCCTTTGAAAATGCTTCTACTGTGTAAAAACATTTGTTTCTGTTCTCAGTTTCTGAGGAGACCAACATCTACAGGAAACCTCCAATTTATAAAAGACAAGGTTAGTCAATTTCTTCTAGTGCTTTTCCCTTTTTAGTCCTACATAGGACTTTCACCTGTTCACCCTATTGATTTATGAATTTATTGTTGTAAATTGTTAGCAAAATACTTCCAATTGATGATGGAAAGAACTGTGAGCTTAGCACATCTTGACACTGATCATTGTTGTCTGAAGCCTTGTGCTTTGGATGAAAGCACAAGGCTTTCACACAGTAATTCCTTGGTTTGTAAAACTGAGATCAGATTCTGTTTTTCATTAGTTTGTTTTATGTTCAGCCAGTTGTAGAATTTAATTACAATAAATATACATTCTAAAAATTAGTTTAATTTATCATATTATACCATATTCTAAATAAAAAAATAGATTATGTTTTTAAGCAAGTAAAAAAAAAATTTTTCTCTAAATTATTGATAGAATCTAAAAATACATGTAGAAGCTTTGTGCCAATGGAGCTGCGCCAGAATTTGCAACACAGAACATTCTTCTATGAGCACAGTAGTTTTTTGTAATAAAATGCTTATGTTTTCTTTGATAAACAATTTTTAGAAAGTATAAAGAAAACCAGGATAAATTAAATCCTAAATCATCAACGGAAAAGAGTCTAGCACATAAATTGTTGTGTGTTTACAGTGTTTTAATTTGATATATTCCTAATTATGATAAAGGTTTTTAACAACCATCCCAGTGCAATTTCTCAGTGATGACCCTCCAAAACTAAACAAAAAGAGAAACAGTTATTTGAGCTGATCTGTAACATTTGACTGCTGTTGTCACATCAACATTTAGATTACAGATTTGATTGAATCTATGAAAGCTGAATCAAAACTAGGAGAGGGAGTGTGTGTAGGTGATTCATCAATGTGCAAGCATCAGGTCATGCAGAGTTACAGTTCCTTAGAAAGATCATTGCATGATTTACACTGCTCTGCAAAATGCTGACAAACCTTTCTCTTCACTCTGAGTCCGCAATCTGATCTGAGCCGTGTGAATGAATTTAAATTTATAGCATGAATCATGTAACAGAACAATTTTTGTATCATGGACAAACACCAGAATCAGCTAAATATGGTATATATTAAAGAGGCCCTTCCATTAAAAACGGTTTTTCTGAGGTTTCTCTTGAATATTTTAGCTCCACAGGTGTTCTTACCTTCATAGTGGGTGCGAAAACAGGCCAACAACTTCTCTTTCAGTTTTAATCTCTTAAACTACGCAGGTGGCGATAAAACCCGAGTTCTCCCGAGTCCGAACGGCCTGTATCTGTTTCATCACAACTCCTTTGTTTGTTAGTATTTGGCAGCTCCTGCAGTTGAAACCACGCCTAGCATGCTGCTGGCTAAAAGCTTTAGCATAACGTAGCAAACAGGAAGAGACAACGTCTGATGTTGTCATGCGCAGCAGGGCAGGAAATAGTATACCTTGCTCTCATAGGCTAATTTGTTAGCCAATCAGAGTCCAGCAAATTTGAATAATGAATATGAACGAGCTGCTGACAAAGCAGCCTGATGGAAGGAGCTGGAACCACCCGAATTTTAACGCAGACAGATTGAAAGGTCTGTTAATCAGTGTTTCCTGACGTTTTTTAGATGTAAAATGTTTCATATTACTGGTTAATACTTAAGAAACAACCACAAAGTCCTGAAACTTGTATGAAATAGCCTCTTTAAGACCCTAATGTTTGTGATTATCAAACTGGGTGTAATTTAAAACTCAAATTAGCAACTTTTTTTTCTGTGAAAGATCACACGCCTGTCATTTATCAATCAAAATCAATCAAAATCAAAATCAAAAATACTTTATTAATCCCCGAAGGGAAATTCAAGTGTTGTTGTAGCTCAGTTATTCTTCAGGGAGCCATAGAGTTCTAGCTGTGGACAGGAAGGATCTCCTGTAGAGAGTTCTAGCTGTGGACAGGAAGGATCTCCTGTAGAGAGTTCTAGCTGTGGACAGGAAGGATCTCCTGTAGAGAGTTCTAGCTGTGGACAGGAAGGATCTCCTGTAGAGAGTTCTAGCTGTGGACAGGAAGGATCTCCTGTAGAGAGTTCTAGCTGTGGACAGGAAGGATCTCCTGTAGAGAGTTCTAGCTGTGGACAGGAAGGATCTCCTGTAGAGAGTTCTAGCTGTGGACAGGAAGGATCTCCTGTAGAGAGTTCTAGCTGTGGACAGGAAGGATCTCCTGTAGAGAGTTCTAGCTGTGGACAGGAAGGATCTCCTGTAGCAGTCTGTGCTGCAGCGGATTATGAAGAATCTTCTGACTGAAGACACTCTGTTGTTGAGTTACTGTGTTCTGAAGAGGATGATGAGGGTTTTCCATCATGTTCTTCATCCTCCTTTGGACAATCAACTCGAGAGAATCCAGTTCAGTCTCCAGGACAGAATCAGTCCTCCTTATCAATCTGTTCAGCCTCCTCCTTACCATATTTATAGTGCAGTGGTTCCTAATTCTGGTCCTTGAGGTCCACTGTCCAGCAGGTTTTAGATATTTTTCTGCTTTGTCACAAATCCATTGTGCAGATTTTGTCTCTCTGGCCTTCTTTCCCTCAGACATATCTGCCTCTCCGACAGCCAATAGGAGTAAAATCAATGAGAATCTGGTTAATTCCAGCCACCTTTCCACCTCTAACTGTAACAACCTTTATCACACCGACTCCAACTTCTACCCCTACAGTGGCTCTCCCAAAGGTACAACCCTTTCAGTTTAACAATCTTTTCTACTCACCGGCCACTTTATTAGGTACACCTGTCCAACTGCTTGTTAACACTTAATTTCTAATCAGCCAATCACATGGCGGCAACTCAGTGCATTTAGGCATGTACACATGGTCAAGACAATCTCCTGCAGTTCAAACCGAGCATCAGTATGGGGAAGAAAGGTGATTTGAGTGACTTTGAACGTGGCATGGTTGTTGGTGCCAGAATGGCTGGTCTGAGTATTTCAGAAACTGCTGATCTACTGGGATTTTCACGCACAACCATCTCTAGGGTTTACAGAGAATGGTCCGAAAAAATATCCAGTGAGCGGTAGTTCTGTGGGCGGAAATGCCTTGTTGATGCCAGAGGTCAGAGGAGAATGGCCAGACTGGTTCAAGCTGATAGAAAGGCAACAGTGACTCAAATAACCACTCGTTACAACCAAGGTAGGCAGAAGAGCATCTCTGAACGCACAGTACGTCGAACTTTGAGGCAGATGGGCTACAGCAGCAGAAGACCACGCTGGGTGCTATTCCTTTCAGCTAAGAACAGGAAACTGAGGCTACAATTTGCACAAGCTCATCGAAATTGGACAATAGAAGATTGGAAAAACGTTGCCTGGTCTGATGAGTTTCGATTTCTGCTGCGACATTCGGATGGTAGGGTCAGAATTTGGCGTCAACAACATGAAAGCATGGATCCATCCTGCCTTGTATCAACGGTTCAGGCTGGTGGTGGTGGTGTAATGGTGTGGGGAATATTTTCTTGGCACTCTTTGGGCCCCTTGGTACCAATTGAGCATCGTTACAACGCCACAGCCTACCTGAGTATTGTTGCTGACCATGACCACAATGTACCCAACTTCTGATGGCTACTTTCAGCAGGATAATGCGCCATGTCATAAAGCTCGAATCATCTCGGACTGGTTTCTTGAACATGACAATGAGTTCACTGTACTCAAATGGCCTCCACAGTCACCAGATCTCAATCCAATAGAGCACCTTTGGGATGTGGTGGAACGGGAGATTCGCATCATGGATGTGCAGCCGACAAATCTGCGCCAACTGTGTGATGCCATCATGTCAATATGGACCAAACTCTCTGAGGAATGCTTCCAGCACCTTACCTTGTTGAGTCTATGCCACGAAGAATTGAGGCAGTTCTGAAGGCAAAAGGGGGTCCAACCCGTTACTAGCATGGTGTACCTAATAAAGTGGCCGGTGAGTGTATTCTCATATGAGGACACATTTCAGATGCTTCCCCAAAGAGCTGAATGACTTATTTTAAAGTGAACTTCTAAATGCAAAATATAGCTTATGTTCCCTTTTTCTTTACTTTCACTTTATTTATTTTTTTTACCCCTCATTTTCTCTTCCTACCATCGTCTCTCGTTCAGTCTCCAGAGTGAGGAGGTTTTCATCGGGAGGAGAAGAGGATGGGTGGAATCATAACATAAACAGGGTAAGAAAGGATGGCATTCTCCTGCTTCCCCTTTTCATAATTTAAGTGAGTGTTAATATTTAATGAGGCAGTTAATTAAATGCTTCTTTCCAACCTCACTCACTGGACAGGTCTCAAAGTGATGCTCATGTAATCTTCTGTCTCTCTCTTTCACTTGATGTTTGAGTTATTTGATTTATCTGTCTTTTAGTGATGATTCCTTTATCCAGCAGGGAATTGGTAGGATGATTCTGAAGGAGGAGATGAAGGCTCTTTCTGGTTGTTACGACAATGACTACTGGAGGAGCACTCGCAGTTCTCGGTGTAACAGCAAGGAGGCGCTGAACAGTCTGGAGTACAGCTCCCTTAATGGCTGTAAGTCTGAGTGTAACTTCTTTTGCTAGTCAAGCTAAACATAGAAAAAACTGCAAATTCAGTAACTGAATAATTAACAAAAAAACTAGACTTCCATCCAGTAAAGGAGCTAAAAACTGCTACAAACCCCTTGCCCTTGATCTAATGGTTTTCATATGGGTTTCTGAATGGTGCATAGTCTGTACCCTCACACAAAAGGATTAATATTAGGGTTAGACTGTACAAGGGAAAAACTGCTTTGTACAACAAGGCTTCTTGGGACTTGGGACACTTAGAAAACCACTATCAAGATATGGTTGGAATTCATGGAATTCTCCACATAGTTGTGGGACTCACTCTTGGGGGATGAGGAGTCCAGCTATTCTGGAGGAGCTTAGACTAGAGTCTACTTCAGTTTACTTCACATTGAAAGTAGCCAGTTAAAGTGGGTTTGGTATCAGGTAAGAAGGTCTTCTGGACTTCTTCCATGTTTAAGACATGGCCCACCAGGAAGAGACCTTAGGGCAGACCTAGGATTCACTGAGGAAATTATATTTCACAGCCGGACTGAGAATACCTCATTTTTCCATTGGGTTAGTTGGAAAAGTTGGTTGGCAAGAGTGAGGGCTGCAGATCTCTGCTTAAGCTGTTGCTTCCTGAACCTGGTTATGGATGGATGGATGGATGGATGGATGGATGGATGGATGGATGGATGGATGGATGGATGGATGGATGGATGGATGGATGGATGGATGGATGGATGGATGGATGGATTAGAAGGCTTTTATTTGGCAAAAGTAACACATATAAAATTTTAAAGCCAGAGAATGAGCTGTTGAAAATAAGTTAAAGCCAAAACTCAAAGACAGTTTGACCATTTTTAGCTGAAGGATGACAAACCTTGTTTCTTTATTGCACCAACTCTCAGACACCGGTCTATTCAATAATTGTGGGAGGTGGGTTAAATGGAGGGAGCAGTACAATAAGCAGGCGTGATCAGGAACTACCATGAAATAACTTTCTGAGCTTTTTGAAGCATCAGTTTAAATTCCTATTTCTTTTTACTAACTCCTCCATTGATCCCATCCACTCTCATCGCCCTCAGCTGGGTGAGGAAGTGAGACAAAGATGGAGAGACTCATAAAAGAGGAGACTGAGAGTAGGTGGAGGTCAGGTGTGAAAAACAAGAAGGGTTTCGGAGGAAGAGCGAACACCATAGAAAGTGAATTAGATGTTACAGAAAGAGGCAAATAGAAACTAAAGCAATTTGGAGCTGCTCAGAGAAGATGTATGACACAAAGTCTAAAGGTAAACGAGGGTTAGGGATCAGAGAGAGAGAAAGAAATGAGCTCAGTGCACAAAGAAAGACACAAAGAGAGTGATGAGCAAAATCACTGTGAGTTTTATGGAATCTGCTCTTATTAAAGACAATTGAGGAATAGTTTAGGCTGGAGAAGAGATTTATTCCAAAATGAATATTCAGCTTTATGATAAAATTAATACCATGATACCATGAACCGATACTTAAAATGTGGAAACTGCTATAATTTCACAGAAAATGTTAATTTTTCACTTGAAACTTGGTTTTGTGGTCATTTTTATTAATATATATTTTTATATATCTTATTCACCATCATTTGTTGTAACAAGCAGAGAAGAAAATAAAACCTGTCTTCCAATTCATTGTATTTTTTGTGAGGTAGAAGTATCAGCATTGGTACTCGGCAAGTACTCAGATCCAAGTATTAGTATTGTATTGGTTTGAAAAAAGTAGAATTGATGCATCCCAATTTACCTGATCAACCAGGTCCAAGTCTTTGACAGAATACTTTACAAAGACGTGAGGGCCTGGAGCTGAACCCGCTGTCTCTCAATTTCGAAGGCGGGCTTAGCCAGTTGAGAGAGAACCAATCACAGAAACCCGGAAGTGACGCAACATACAGTATGTGATGCTAAAGCGGATACACATGAGGCAGAACAAAAACAAGAGGTTTAGCGAGCGGAGCCGTAATGGTAGATACAGAGCCATGGTTAATGGAGGAGAAAAGACGAATATTAATGACAGTTGTCGCTTTTGTGTCAAAAACTTGTGAATACGAGATGTCATTGCACACTCGGTTCAGGTATTTGACCGCCCCAAGCAAACACAGAAGTAAACACTTCATCCACAGCCAAGTCAGCCATGTTAAATGTTGTGCTCTGGGTGGAAAACGCTAGTTCCGTGTTTTCAGGATGACGCACAACAAAGGTGATATGTAATTGGTCACCCTTCTGCATTTGAACATAATGCAGGAGGATCTGATTGGTCAGACTACATCCCAATTACAAACTCCTTGTACCACATGTTGAGAAGTGACTCATCGAGTGGCATAACATTCAAATCAGGTATTAGAACTTCTTACTAGGACAAGTTGACAGTGATTGAAAAGTTTTGCAGCCTTTGCTTAACAAATAAACATTTTATGAAACAAATACATGAGTTGGAATACCTAATTATTACAGCTACAGCTAATGTAATTTGTTTCTGCTGTTCTGTTCAGTAGTTTGTCGATCCCAGAAGTATCCTTGGTTACTCTGCCACAAGTTTGACATTTTTAGCTTTTAGTGAACTATCTTATCACCTGCTAGATGACTTGTAGTGTCAACCTTTAATTCCACCAGTACGGTAGTGAAAGGCAGGGTACATCCTGGAGAGATTACTTTTCCATCAGAGGGCTGCACATTTTGAACAAAAATGACTATTTTCAGACCTCTTTTATGACTAAGAACTAGAACGCAAACCTGGAAGTCAAAGATTACTAAAATATTTGATTTCAAGTTCAAAGCTGAAAAACTGCTCACTTTTGCAAAAGTGCTTCTTCCAGCATTTTTATGAACTAATAATGAATCAGTCAGTGCTGATGCAGATGGTCTTCAGCTCAGAACATTCAGTTTGATGTATAATGTTCAGCATGAAACAGAATGTTGTGAGGAATTCACATTAAATGTGAAGAAAGTTGAGATGTTTTGTTTTTCATAGGCTGTAAAAAAGATGTACAACTAGTCAATAACTGTTGGTCAGTCCCAGACAACAGAAGTGTGTTTTCTTCATGGACTAGATATATTCAGTGTACATCAAGAAAAGGACAATTCTTTATTATCAGTTCACTTTAAAACATGTATTCATTTTCTGAAATTGGCACATTTGTCAGTAAAGGAGTCCTCTGGTCTTCTTCCTTGGAGTCCATTATGGGTTAAAATGTGACAGATGATGTAATCAGAAACTGATGAACTTTGACGTTGGCATTCAACTTGAATGGTTTTCAATGGTTTCCCTGTTTTTTAAATAATTTTTTTCAGTCCTTTCTATCCATCTGTTCAACCTGGGGTTACAGTTCTCATGTTTGCGTCCTGAAAAGTTGTCTACAGTTCCATGTACCTTATACGTTTTCAAATTTATGCTAGCTGTGGTCACAGAACTATGAGGTTGCTTGAAGATGGTCTAGTAGTGTTTACCTTTGACAGAGATCTGGATTCTTCTCTCTGAGCTCAGGCAGCTCTGACCATAGTGTTCTCTGGTCCTTGTTCAGTGTGATGCATACAATGATATGAATCTACCTAAAAGGCTGTAAGTTCCCTTTAAACAGCCTGAATGACTGAAGCAAAGCTTGAAGTCACCTTTGCTACTAAGTAAGGTTAAACACTGAGTTTAAAACATATAATGAAGGATTGATTGCCTATTTATGGGAAATTATCCAGTTTAACATCATTGCATTACATGCTGATAAACCAAAACAACCTACAATTATTGCAAAATAAGAGCCCTGATCAAATAAACGGATAACACAGGTGGAGCAACTGTTTGCATTAAAGCCTCTATATCATAAGATGTCTCAAAGAAAAGCAGTTGTTCATGAGTAACACAGACAGAAACTCAACTGGAGCTGCATTGCTGCTTCATATTTTATGGGATATGAATATTCTTGCATGCCCATGCTGCGAGGAACAAATCATCACACAGCTGATGTTTTATAGATGTTCCACAACAGCTAGAATACTTTTTTTTGCTAACTGAAAACCCATAATATGTGGAAGATTTCCTGACTCTGTGAACATGAAAAGTAAGTCTGTGTTGCATCTTGGTTTTAGATTTGATTCTGCAGATCTCCAGAGGATTTCTTTTGTAGTGATTCACAAATTCAAAAAGTGGTTCCAAGTATCAAATTTATGACTTTGAGGCAAATCATTTCAGATCCAGGAAACATTTTTCTCTCCAGTATGTGAAACTAATTAAACAAATCCATGTATCTTGTGCTATATTTGTCTCTCTGTCCTCAGATACCAGGTCCATCTACAACTCCGACAACGGTGAGTGGTTCAACAAGGTGCTTCAATCACTCTGTTCATCGTGACATAGCATGTCTGCTTCCTCCTCGTCTCCTTCATCCTGGTGATTTTTTCGGTGAAGAAGCGGAGCATTAAGTTGGAGATTGTTATCGACTCACACAAACACAAACTCTTTCTTCTGGGTTACAGGTGGGAGGATGAACAGCGTTGTAGCTTCTGCTTCTGCTTCTGTTTATCAGAGCTTCTTTTTTTTAAGCAGCACAGATCCAAAAATTCACCGACTTGAATCCCCCAGCCATTTGTTTCATAACCTACCAGCACACACCACTTTATACTGTGCATGAATCTAGAGATAGACACAATTTATGCTCTTATATTCTCATATCTACACCTTCATCTTGATGTGACTTTAGGGAGAGACATTCTGATAATTTAACCACCTCTTTCTTTGATCTTGTGATGATTTTTACCCCATTATTCCAACTTATCACATAGATTTGTTTTAAAAATGAAACAATTCCATTCTAACATATTAATGGGTAAAAGGTCAGCGAATTGGACAAACTCCTGAATTGCAAACAGCAGTAGTGATTATAAAAATGTCCATGTTCAACAGAAACACTGCTGAATGAAATGATTGGGCTACACTTTACTGAAGCAGCATCAAGGAAAAAGCTGTATTTCTAAAGCCACGTAAAATCTGCAGCGCCGTGTCTGAGTTCTTGTTTATGAAGAACGAAATGCCAAACACATCATAGTTCAGCATCTCTGCGCACCAGTCAGTATTTTGCTGCATCACGGCATCCGACTCCTTTACATCACTGTGTAATTCAATTCCTTTAAACATGAACATGAAGAAGAGGGAGAGGCTGAAGGAGAAGATGATGGGAGAGAGAAAGTGGAGGGAAGAACAAATGACAAGAGGAGGAGTCAGTGATGTGAAGCTTTCAAAGGAGAAACAGAAAAAGTGAGAACGATAGAGGGAACAGAATGGATGTGAAACTCTACTGTCCTCTGCTGCTGCTCCTTCAGAAGTACATGCAACCAGTCAATGCTTGCTGAAGGTTGCTTTGGTGATAATGATTATAAAAAGTTACCATTAACCTGGAAATGTCAAGGTGGAGATGAGTAAATGTAAATCCAGCAGTCCTGTGAGGTGAGATCAGGTGTTTGTTCTGATTTTTGGATCTCAAAGTCCTACAAAACCTCATTTATGGGTTTTTGAGAAGAATCAGTTACAATAAGTCACAAAAATTCTGCTGCTCCAAGTAAAACCAGAGAATTGTTTCACCACTGAGATATTCTTAGAAACTGGAGGACAAAGACGGATTAGAAGCTTTTTTTGTCTCTAATCTTTCAGCAACATGTCAGTAAGGCTTTGTTTAGCCGTTGGAAAGCTGCTCACGCTTAAAGGATTCTCAGCACATCAAGTGTGTGTAAACTGTCTCAGCTCTTCCTGAAATACAAGAAAATAATCTGAAAATAACATAAAAAAAGATAATGTGGTATCAGAACATGGGAATACTGAAAAGTTTCAACTCACTTAAATAAAATATGGTTTCATTAAAAGAAACTTTGTGAGGAACATGAAATTTATTTTTCTAAAAATTGTAGGAAAAAGTATTTAACGCACCAGAAACGAGAGAGTGTTTTGGTGTGATCATGATTTTGAACTCATGTTTGTTTTTTCCAGACTCATATATCGCCAAATCTGCCTCGTTGCCAGGCTACGGTAGAAATGGAGTGAACAGAGTGAGTACGTGTGTGTGTGTAAGAGAGAGAGTTTGTGCTTCTTTCCCTTGTTTTGTACGGTTTTATTTCCCTTTTGGAGTCAAAGGTAAACCTCTAGTATCATTAAATTTCAGAGTGGATATTTATTATAAGGTGGAGCTGATCAGTCCTGCCACTCAGCAACTGGGATATAAATGGGAGATGGTGTAAATTTCTTCGAAGTGAGACAAAGTGAGAAGTGAGAATTTTTGAATAAGCTGTTTTCAATAACATTTTGGGGAAAAAAAAATCTTAAATTTGTGATTTACTTGGTTATTAGACTTTTATGCAAATCAAAATTGTTTCCAAATTTGTTGTTAAAACTCACTTCCTATAATTTTGAATTGACTGGATCAGAAATGTTCATTTATATAGAACCTAAACATTATATATTTTTGTTTAAAAAGTCTTAGTGAGGTATTTTTAGTCATAGTCTGATCTCATTTTACTTCTAAAACATCATGGCTGATTTGTTGTATTTGCCCTTTGACATTTTAATCTGAAAAAGATAAATCCTAAATCCCCTCTGTAAAAACTCTTTTGTTTAATATGAGAATAAATTTGGACATGTCCTGATCAACATACAGACTTCTTTTAAAGATTTTTTTTTTCACATTTTGTTTCCTGTTATCTAATTTGCATATAAGACAGATTTTAAGAACACCTTGATTTTAAAGAAATGTTTGCTTTATTCTTGATAATAAAATGGGGCCTTTTTATTGTTATTAATGGTAAAAAAAAAAAGGAGGGAACAGAAATGATGTGGTCTTTCACTGGACTGTACATGAAGAAGTCCATTATTCACTGTCCAGCCTGAAATGCACTTATATCAATTTGTTTCCTGAGGCCAAGTAAAACAAGTGGTCCAGTAGTACCCTTAACTGTTGGACCTAATAACATCAAGTGTCTGTGGGCAGTTTTTTGTCAAAGCTAAACGTAATTTGTCTGTTTGATGTTTTTCTGAACCATTCTTGTTTTATTTCAGCAGTCTGGGACTGCGAGTACAGATTATTACCAGTACGACAGCAGTAACGCAGTTAACTGGCAGATAAGGGGTGAGCCACTTCTTCCTTTATTTACTTCTTTAATTTACTTCTCCTCTTGATGGATGTTGTTTTACTGTTAGTCCGTCCTGCAGTCAGTGATCATGTGTTCTCTGTTTTTTCAGAATACAAGGTAAGATGCAGCAGCCATATTTAGAGAGCTGAGCCAAAAGGGAAAAGGTCTGGGTTCATTTTTATACATAAAAAGATGTGATTTGTCTCACTGAGGTTTAAATCATTGATAATATGTCATGCTGATTGACTCACTCATCAAAGAGAAGAAGAAGCAGATAGTTAATCGAGATACGAGGTTCAACAATGTTGGACAAGATGAAGCAAATTTACAGTCCACATTTCACCAGAGCGGGACCAGCCCTGAGCTGCATGGTTCCCTAGGCGAAAAGGATTTGGCGCCCCCTACTGCCCTGAACAGAAACAACATAACTCAATAACTACAAAAAATGTTTATTCATACTAAAATGAACAGTAGAGATGATATACAGTTATAGATATATATATAATTACTACTTATTTTGCTCTTACTACATGAGATGAATGGTGTGTCCAACAATTTGTCCAAAAAAAAAACAAATGTGGCGCCCCCTCCAGCAGAGAGCGCCCTAGGCAATTGCTAGTCTGCCTGTGCCCAGAACCGGCCCTGCACCAGAGTGTAAAAATCATTCTGAGACCCTTTTAATACCTTTTTAACACCCTTTAATTTGTCATTTAGAACATTTGTGAAGTGATTTAAACTCATTAATGCACAGGCTCTTACTATATATATATGTTAAAAAAATTTCAATCAGATTTGTATTTTATTATCAGTTTCTTCTCTCATAACTGTAGTTTTATTTTTATATTTAAAACTCAGAAACACATCAAATCTATAAATATCTCAGCAGAAACTTCAACCTAATCAAAGTCACATATCTAATTAAATTATCTATATAAACTTATTTTACATGAAGAAGTAAACAGATTGGTGTTCATTAAGTCTTATTGGCTTTTTATTTACCATTAGAAGCCTCTTATAATAAATTAAAACTGTGTTGTAAACCACCCTGTAAAAAAGCTTCTTCCTTTAAAATGTTACTTCTTGTAATTTATGAAGACTACGTAGTGGATAAAGGTGCAAGAGGATTTTAGAAATTGAGCAATATATACTGGTATTAGAAAAAATACAACTTTATTTATTACAAATTTATAAGCGTTTATAATAGTCTCTTTCTCTCTGTCAGATTTACCCATATGAATCCCTCGTAGTGTCAGTTAGAGGTCAACACCGTCTTCCCAGTGATGTGGACAGAGCCAGACTAGAGGTAAATCATTCATCGCTACAAAATCTCCTCAAATCTCAGTTCATTTGAAGATTTTTTTTTCCAGGTGGCTTTTGGCGTGATTGTCCTGGCTTTATCTTCCCTCTTACAGCGTCACCTTTCACCAGAGGAGTTTCACAGAGTGTTTGGCATGTCCATGTCCGCCTTCGACCGTCTGGCTCAGTGGAAGAAGAATGAATTGAAAAAACAGGTCCGACTCTTCTAGGAAAACACAACAGATCTATCTAATATCACCAGTGGGCTCTGAAAGTAACTTCTATTAAAAGTTTTCTGACCCTGAAGTGTCAGAAAGAAACCTTCAGCTCTGGTTTGTGCTTTGTGCTTATTGAGCAATAAAAACTTCCAATTCGGCCAAATGGGAGGAAAATGCATGATGGGAGGAGGCGTGGAAGTAAAGCAAAGTTCAAGCACTACAGTAAGACGAATTGAGAAGAATTATCCATCCCTGCCTTTCATACCTACAGAGGGCAGCGTGTGAAAGTCTGAGAATCAGAGATACTTTTATAGCTAACTTATTGGTTTAATGTCATACTAAAATATTCAGATAAAGGGATGGTTTGATAATAAAATACATTTATAGACTTTCACTCAAACTGCCCTCAAAGAAAAAGAACAAAGTCTCAATGTTTAGTTCTTACTTTAACGATTATGTTTTTATAAAATGCAAATACTGAAAACCAAAAGTACTTTTTTTTTGGCTTTTTTTTATAATTGTCAGCCAAACTAAACATGAGCTGATTCTGATGTGTGCTTTAAATATGATGTGGCAGAACTGAGTTATGGATCATAGGTTTAGAAACTCACACAAACATTTACAAATTTTATTTAAAGGAAACATTTTTTCATCTAACTGATGCATTTGGAAAATGAATGTGAAGTGATGAACTGGCTTTGGATTAAAAAGAAAACTGAAGGGGCGGGAAAGCTGATCTGAAAACCTTTTTTCTTTACAGAAACTCAAACACTTCAGAGTGTGTTTTTGAGTATGATATGATATGATGTGTGTGTGTGTTGACAGATTAAAACAATAAATCACCTTTTCAATATTATCTGTGTCTAAAAATACAAACTCGTGTTTTTGGTTCCGTTGAGTTGATATTTGTCATCAGCAGCCTCATGTCTCACTGCAGCTCCTGAATAAATGGTTACATGACTTAAATTCTTATTTACTTCTTGAATCTTAATGTGGTGATGATGTTTGTTTGATGTGTGTCAGACCTTTTGGTTTCAGGTCACTGGTATCAGCAAACTTTCAGAAAAACCCAGAATTAGTTTGAAATGTTGAAGGAAATTGTCCGCCGTGGAGTTTAGTTTTGTTTCTTTTTACAGAATGTGATTTTTTTAGGATCTAGATTTGAGCAGAAAAAAATAGAAGTGAACAAATTGTGCAGTACCTCAGAGAAAAAAGTCTCGGTTAAACTTAGTGGAAGCAAACAGGAATTGAAGTGTATTGTACTACAATAGTTAGAGACTAATCCCCGCCCACTGGCCTTTTTCTTTTAGCCTGTTTATTCCTGCAAATTCCTTCAGGATCTCTAGATGGAGCCACAGAAACCTGATATGATATAAACTATCACCCAAGATACATTCAGTTTGATATCATTCCGAAAGCTTTTATTTGTTAGCATGAGACCAAATTTTAATTCATGGCTGTAATTTTAAAAAAATCCATAAATCACAAGAAATTTTGTTTTCTGGCCGTACAGTATTATTACAGGAATAGTTCTTCCTCTTTATATGTTATAGGCTACATGAAATGTACTATTTTATATAAAACATATTATAACTGGAGCAAGTTGAATTATTTCAACGTGAAAAGGTCAAAGTAAATAGACAGTAAACAAGTTCATTTAAATTCCGTTACATAACGTTAATTAGTAAATGATCTTGTTAGTTTTCAGGGATTAGAGCTCCGTAAATAGGATTAATGTGGAATAATTGTGACTAGTAGTCGGAAATGCGCGGGTTTTAGGACCCAGCGGAGTCCCGGAGGATGAAGGAGCAGCTGTTAACCGTGGTGGCCAGTCTGAGTCAAACAGTTCGCAGTTCCTGACACGGACTCACAAGCTTGGAATTATTTTCAAAAAAATGACAAAGAACGTTTAACTGGAATCAAGTTTGTACAGACGCTATCACGCGCCATGGAGTCCAAACGCCAGAGTGGTGAGTATCAGTCTCTTTATCAGAGGAACCATAACTTTACGCAAAACTTCCGAGGAGATGTGTCAGGAGTTAGCTACATTTTAAATAAAAGGAGAAATCAACTTTTAAATTGAAACAAAACATAAACACGCTGTGGTGATGAAAATAAAATACATGAGTTCTGTGAGTTCATGGTTAAATTGTGAGTGGAGAACAAAGGGTCTCCAAAGAGATCTCCACGCGTGCAGCTCAGAGTGATGTCATACGGGCACGCGCCAGTTGGATGAGCGTGTGAGTGAGAGGATGGAGGAGGTAGAGTATCCGCAGGTAGAGTGATGCAACATGATGCCAACAGATAGAGGAGTGTCGTGTTGGAAGCTGCTGCGCCGCTGGAGGCTGAGCAGCTGAATGGGCGCTCTGTTGAAAGCGCTCCAAGCTGCGCGACCGTTCCCAGGAAGTTCCATCATGACACTTCGGCTTATAAAGAAGTGGAAAAACTCCTCCTTAGGAAATAAATCGTTGCCAATTAAACAAAAGTCAGAGTTGTGTACATTTAGAAACGATGTCAGTCTGAGCTGACGAATGAACTTGCATTTAGTTTGTATTACTTCTGTATTGTGTATTTTATCAAATATTTCTATAGAGAATTAACAGTATCATTGTCAGCCTTGTGTTTATAATTAGCTGCTTACAATTTTAAGCTCATTGATCCTGTTTTATTTGTGTTAGCAGGTGACAGCAAGAGAATGAGTCTGCATGCATTAAATTAAAACTGTGCAGGATTTAATAAAGCACCCAAACAGCTTAGTCGGAGTGGAACAAAATTCATTAGTTACGAGACAATATGATGGATTAGTCAAATCATTTACAGTCTAACTGGACAATAAATAAAGATAATAGTTCATGCTCACAATTCAGGGTTTGATATAGGTTTTCCAGGCATTTTGCACTTATTTCACTTGGAAAAAAATATAAATAGTTTTCAGTTTTATTAAACCAGGTTTCAAAAAGTTGGGTTCTTAAATATTTGTGATCTTTTTCTTTGATGAGCTCTTTGTCTTCTTTCACACTCCTACTCAACTTTTCCTCTGTCTTCTGGGGAAAAAACAGAGAAAAGACACTAATGCTTTGCTATTTTTATAGAAAATGTACAGAATTTTCAGTAAAATTATTACAGTACAGACACTGATCTGTTGTGGGTGGAAAGAAAACCACTAGGGAAGATGATTCACTTTTAAACAGGAAAAAAAAAAGATTATATATTGTCCTCGTCATTGGAAAACAGTTCAGAAAGATGTGTTTCCTTTGTGTGGTTGGTTGGTTGTGTGTGTTAGTGTTGTTAGTGTTAGTGTGTGAGAGAGAAAAGCAGGATGATGACTCTTTATAAAGCAACAAGGTTTGATTTATACTCATGTAGTGGGGTGAATAATTAATGAGAAAAAAACTCAATTAAACTACTAAAAACTACTAATTGCTCTAAATTTGATCTAAATCATTGAACCAGTGCAGTTATGGCCAACATTATCAACAATAATCAAAGTTATGTAATATATAGAAATAATTATTTTTGCCTTCTGCATACAAATGCACTAGTTTATGCACAAATCAGCTGGATGAAAACGAGTTGGAGATAAAAGTTTCAGTGTATAAATCACGACACATGGAACTGTAATGCATACTAATAGCCAAATTGTAACTCAAATATTGGTTGTTCAAAGGTTTTATTTTAATATTTTTTCTTTGATGTTCCACTTACGTAACATTATGTTGCCTTTCTGCTTTCCATTCTGACTGGAGAATTAACCCCGACTCCTACAGCTTATCTGGACTGAGCGTTTCACACAACGAACAGAAATCTTTTATTATTGACAACAAATTTAAATAGAAACCCATCTGGTATTTGATTAGTACCTCGCTTGTTGTTTCTAATCTGGGGAAAACACATTTCTTGGCTTGAATTTAAACTCACACTGTGCTTTATAGTCGGGGTGAATGTCCTGCCTTACTGTTTCTTAGCCCCCCCCCACTACTTATTATCTTCACAAAGTGATAAGACGTGAAGAATGTGTAAAAAAAGATAGAATTCCTCAACTGTTTTCTCAAAGCTGTTTCATTTAATAGCTTTGTTATGGACCTTTCAAAGTGTCTGACTGCATGCTAACCCCAGGCCAGCAGTCACATCATGCACTGCCGTCATGAAAATATGAATTATTGGATGTTAAACATCTGAAACAGACTTTTGTCTGTCGGGGGAGCTGCTGGGGCCTCGGGCCTCGAACTCTGACCTCCCTCTGAAGAGGACGGGTGTCTGGAGAAGAGACGGGAG
This sequence comes from Pachypanchax playfairii, assembly GCA_006937955.1. Lineage (NCBI taxonomy): Eukaryota > Metazoa > Chordata > Actinopteri > Cyprinodontiformes > Aplocheilidae > Pachypanchax > Pachypanchax playfairii. The sequence goes on along the minus strand of SSNP01000124.1, from coordinate 183,062 downwards.
TCAGTTGAGGGTAAGAAGTTAAAAAGGAAGGATCTAAGAGGGGGAGGACAAGGAAAAGGAAGGAGTGGAGGAGAGAGGATAGGATCTTGAGGGACCTCTTGAATCTTATAGGAATGTGGGGAAAGCAGGAAGAGGAATTCATAAACAACAAGCAATTCATTTCAGGGCACTCAGGCATTGTATGTGCTAAAAATATGCTAACGAGCCGGGCTGGTTTAGACAGGAGAGGAAAGTCAATGAGGTTAACCTTGGATTTAAGATGATTGATGGGTCAGACTTGTAATGGATGGAATGAAAGGCTGAGGTTCGGAGGATAGACGTGTGCAACACGGTGAGATAAGCAGCAGCAGCAGCAGTAGCTGTTTATTCCTGAGCATAACACTCTAAATCAGTTCAGATGATAGTCGCATGGCTCAGGTCTCATGACTAGCCTCCATCAGGAAGTCCATCTGGAAACACACACACTAACACATTCTCATTACAACTCTTGTGACTGTTTATTTATTTTGATTCACAAGTAAAAGACAGATTCATGGGAAGTGTCTGTGCTCCCTGTTAGTGAAGTGAATGACCACTCAGTGGAAAAGAGGATACGAGAAGGAAATAAATGGCATGTGTGTGTTTATGTGGGTGTGTGTGCCTGTGGAATGGGGGGTAACAAAGATCCCTCTGTGGCTGAGATCAGCCACAAGCCTCCAGAACAGCTGATTCTCAGCCTCCGAAACTTGAAATCCCCCTGAGAGAAACGGCCTTGAATGCGCAGAGTCAGACCCTGAAATATACAATCTGACTGTCTTTAGACAAGAAATTCAGTTTATTTCTAAATCTGAAAAAGCCAATCAACAAAAGAGCTTGACTTGAAGACAGAGGCAGGGTAGTCAGAAGATGTCAGAACACAAAGTAAAACAGCAAAAGGAGGTGAAATAACAATGAAGAAAGTGGGAGAAAAAGAAAGAAGAGGTGAGGAGAGGAGAGGACCAACGTGGAATGATGGAGAGATTGGAGATCAGGAAAGAGCAGAGAGACACTTCTGTCGACAACTCAGAGGAAACAACAGCTGCACACACACACACACACACACACACACACACACACACACACACAGCTGCTGGAGATATCTATCCTGTAACCCTGAATACCCACGAACTGAGACGACGCAGCTGTGTCGCACCACGCCCCTTCTACACTGTGTGTTAGTTCCTGTTTTGTTTTGTTTTTTGCTGGACTTTTTGACTTTGACAATGCAGTTGTTTGCTCTGGTCCTGCGGAGCTTTGTGCTGATCTAATTTTGGCTCTTGTGGAGACAATAGCGTATTGTTGAAGCCTGGGAGGTGGAAGAGGTTTGTGGGTGAGTGAGGACTTTTCTCTCACTCTGTGTGTCTCCACTTTGTGGGAAAGAAAATTAGACCTTTTTGATCAACTTAACTCTCATTACAGTTCTCTTTAAAGAACCACAGGATGTTGTTGCATTTCATTTTTCATTTCATTCTGTATATAGATGTATATATTTGTACACATACTGAATATTCTCTGTAATACAAATGTAAAAAGTCTAATTAGATGAACTCTAATTATTTGATGGCAGATTTTTCACCCAAAAATCTACTTTGGTTGCAAGACAATTGTTTATGTGCATGAAATGTAATATACACAATTAGAGTGTACAGTCATGACAGATATGCATAGAATGGTTAAAATAAGTTTCATTAAATTTCTTATTCTATTACTTTAAAACTAGAGACATTTCACAGAGTCTAGGGGTCAGCTTTTCAAAATAAAATAGTTACAATTATGAACTCACCGTCTGCTGATTTTCCCACATTTTTCCAACAGCGTCACTAAACTTTTTGTTATAAGGTTAAGACAAGAAGTCAGAGTAAATAATACAATTTTAATGGAAAGGTTTGGCAATTATTCCTTTGCTGTAAATAAACTAATGAACTTTCCTTCTAAAGCCATCTAGTCCTACATTCCTTTAAATGTTTACATTTGCTTTGATTTTGTTTATTTCTTTTTCAAAAAGCAACAAAATCACAATTGTTTTGACATCTTAAAATTGGTCAGTATATCAGACAACACTCGGTTCATCTATTAGCAGCTAAAAGTTCTTTCAAGCAGCGGTTAAACACTTTCAAATGAAAAAACGATTCACAGAAAGCATGTCATTAAAAACAGGATGAAGAAAATTTTCCTGTATATGAAATGAAATGAAATGAAATGAAATGAAATGAAAAGAAAATGAAATGAAATGAAATGAAAAATACTTTATTTATCCCAGAAGGGAAATTCAACGTTGTAGTAGTTTTGTTTTTTTTTTGGTCCAACAATAAAACCATCAAGGTCTGTTCTATATACACTATATAAAGATGGACGAAACGTTTCTGTCCATTTCTGTTGAACAAAGTGAAGCAATGATGTCCCATTTACAAGCTGCAGACATGGCTGTTCTATAATGTATGTCAATGTTTGATCACAAAAGATTTAATAGACTTTAGAAGAGTTCAGCAGTGTGCCAATGCCTGCACAAATATCACCATGATTTATGATAAGGTTTTAAACAAAACAATTTTTAGCATTCTCAACTCCATAATTTGCAGCAATTTTTATTTTTGCTATATAATTAGAGAAGTTATTCTCTGAAAGAAAAAAAACATGCATTGCAGTTGATTCATCTAAGCCTGTGATGTAACAAGTGACACAGAAAATGTCACAGGCAAAAATGAAATTGGTGAAATATCAGTAAATCCTTCAAGTATCACGTGATCAGTTAAAAACACATGAAGATGGAAAAAAGAAAGCTACAAGAAGCTTTGCTAAAACACCTGTAAAGAACTACAGTATGGCTGAAACTGAAGGTTTGACTGTGACTGAAGATGTTCAGTTGGTTATTCCTCAACAGAGAAGTTCATACAAGAGACAGTTCACTAAGACAACAACATTTACATGTTGTCTTACTAAGAAAAAAGATGCAAGTAAACACCGGCCCATTAAGAGCCTATCGTCATCTCAGGCAATAAAACTTTCCACTGGAACATGGAAACTATCAGATATACGTATATATTTTGAAGTTAAAAATATTATATTAACATCTTTAATGGAACAAACAGCGTACTCTGTTGAGCTAAACATTAAAACAAAAGCCACTGTCAAAAATGTCTGTGATTTAATTCTAACATTAAAATTAATATATATCTTTAATCTCCTTATCAAAAAGCAAACAAGTAAATTATTTATAAAATACTCCAAACAACCTGCTTATAATGTCTAATTATGAGTAGCTCCTTATAGCACGTGAGAACAGTAAATAGTTTCAGATGTAGGTAGATGTTCTTCTTCTTCTCTGACTTTATTTCCTTCAGGGAAGGAAGCATCCTGACCTCTCTACCTTCTTTTTTCTCCAACTCTCTTCCCGCCTCCTCCTCTGTTTGTCATCTCTGAACCGGCAGGATGTGTGAATGTTTGTCAGGGTATTTGGAATGATGTCAAGGGCAACAAAACACACAAACAGACACATACATTCACTAACACAGGATGTTAGAATTAAATCTGAAAACAGTTCATTTTTTTTAAAGAAAGTGAGAATGTGTCATCTATTTATTAGTTTGTGATTTCGTGAAGCTGTTTTTCTTCCAGCTGTTGCAGCAGGCGCTAAGATCCAAGCTGAGTTCAGCACCATCTGGTTTTTGATTCTGGGGTCTTACATGCATCTCTGAAACTGATATTCAGCGCACTTTATGTAACAACACACATTTAACTGCATTAGTACACACAAGTTTGTTTTAATAACAGCCATAAATAATGCAAAATATGTTATTTTATTAACAGAGTTGTTTGGGGGTTTTTTTTGGGGGGGGTTAGTTTTTGATGAATCACAAATAAAATTCCTTGTAATTTGGTTTTCAGTGGTGATGGAGCGACTTCTAAGTGAACTTGGCTGTCTGCTGAAGATGCTGGACCATGAGAAGGTCAGTCCTGATACTGCTGACAAGATGGCGTCTGTACGCAACATCCTGGACTCTCTACAGCAGTCAGGTATGTTATAGAGCACCGGACGTACCCTGTTAAAACCACAAGTCAAATTAATGATTTCTTTAAAAGTTGTAAAATTGCAGGAGGGGAATTATTTAGTTCTTTCAACAGTTTTCAAATAGAGTTCAAACCACATGACTAGATTATTTTAAAAAAATCTAAGACATTTTTTGAGTACAACTAGATAACTTTTCTTGGTTTTTTTATAGATGTTTTCCTTCTCTTCTGGAACTTTCTCAATCCTACTTGATTTTCAGGACATTTAGCCAGAACCCAAATATTCTAATGCTGTACTAAAGGTTTTGTACTTAAAGAGGCAATTTCATACACATTTCGGGACTTTGTGGTTATTTCTTAAGTATTAACCTGTAATATGAAACATTCTAAATCTAATAAACGTCAGGAAACACTGATTAACAGACCTTTCAATCTGTCTGCATTAAAATTTGGGTGGTTCCGGCTCCTTCCGTCAGGCTGCTTCGTCAGGCTTCGGCAGCAGCTCCTTCACATTCATTATTCGAATTTGCTGGACTCAGATTGGCTAACAAACTACTGTTTCCTGCCCCGCTGCGCATGGCAACGTCACACGTCATGTCTTCCTGTTTGCTACATCTTATGCTAACAGCTTTTAGCCAGCAGCATGCTAGGCGTGGTTTCAACTGCGGGAGCTGATGAATACTAACGAACAAAGGAGTTGTGACGAAACAGATACAGGCTGTTCAGACTTGGGTTTTATCACCACCTGCGTAGTTTGAGAGATAAAAACTGAAAGAGAAGTTGTTGACCTGTTTTCACACCCACTATGAAGGTAAGAACACCTGTGGAGCTAAAATATTCAACAGAAACCTCAGAAAAACTGTTTTTAATGGAAGGGCCTCTTTAATATTATTTTAGTTCCTAGTTTTACAGTATTTCTTTTTGGTACTCCTAACACAGTTTCAGTTTTGACAATAAGACTTCAAGGAAACATTTTTGTGCTCAAATGGAAATTATTCGGCACAGGTTTCAAAGCTCAGCTCAATGTACAGTTTTCTGTTGTCAGATTTGAAAGATAAGAATCTCACAAAAGTATTACTGATCTTGATTATAGATTTTACTACATAGAGCTGTATGACTTGAAGTATAAAAACAAAAGGATCATATAAAAATGTGATACTTTCTTTTTTCCTAGGTGTTCTTAAAAATGTTCTTCTGAACTCAGAGTTACACATTTAACAGTTCAAACAAATTATACTTCAGTGATTTTCAACATGTCCAACATTTGTCAGGGATTTCTAGTAAATGCCTGGATTTTTTTTTGTCAGGAGGAAACCAGACTAACTGCTGCTGTAAACATGCAACAAAAACACAACATTTGGAACATCAAATATCCCTGAGGTCTTTCAAGCTGGTGCTTGTTTATCAGAAAGAGTGCTGGAAGAGAGGGAGGATAAAAGGATTCATGTAAGAGGATAATGAAATGCAAAGTTAAAAGAGGATAATGAGACAAGGTCAGAGAGGGGACCAGTAAAATATTCTAATGGCTGACAAGTTGTAATAATGGGCCCAGACTGCCCTGAACATGCTCACTGTACAAGTCTGGGTTTCAGACTTTTTCAAATTTTTATGGATTTGCTGTTCCAGTACAAATATTTACAAGCTTTAGTGCTCCTTCTTATTGTGAAATACAGGTCTTTACACCATTTTTTTCCAAAATGCAACAAGTTTGATTCTTAAACTCAATAAGAAGTCACTCATCCACATGTTCTCCTTGTCTTTAAACATTCTGCTGATTGTGACATTAGAACAGGACACAGTCATAACCCTATAAACTCCTGTTTCTAACTTCTGTGTGTGTTTTTCTTTTTTCTGTAGTTAATGGATCAGACGTCTACATGAACAGTTGTCTCTATGGAAACGGCACTAGCTTCGTTGAATCCCTGTTTGAGGATTTTGGTTAGTAAGCCTGAAAAACATCTACAACTCACTTCATAAGGACATTTATTTAGTCATTGTGTTACGAGATATTTCAAATAAGAAACTATAAAACATTTGTATTTTCACCAGACTGTGATTTGCACATGCTCAGTGCATCTCCAGTGGAACAGAAAGAGATCAAAGAGGAGAAGACGCATCCCAATAAATCTGTAAGCCATTCACACCGTACAGATATCACTGAATCTTTTCTTTGTACTTTTACCAACATTAATGGCTGAACTTTTAATTGTGGTTTTCAGACACCAACCGACACTCCGCCACCTCTGCCAGCCACGCCCCTTCCTGATGATTACTATGAAGAAGCTGTTCCACTAGATCCTGGATCCTCCCCGCAATATTTTACCACCAGTATGAACGATCACACTCTCACAAATCAGAATTACTGAAAATACAACCAATCACCAGAGAAATGTTGAGCTTGAGCTTCTCTCTTATGAAATCCTTAGCATCCAGGAACTCTGTTGAAGATGCCTACTATGAAGACGCTGACAACAACTACCCCACCACCCAGATTAATGTACCCTCCAAAACCTCCAGTGAGTCTTGCTTCATTCATACTATCAGTTCAGCTATTTAAACTGAGGCATGTTCCCTTTGTGAGTAAATCTTGTCAGAAAATGTTTAGAAAGTGAGTCATCTACTTCTGATGTGCAGATAATGACTCAGATGCACTGAGCAGCTCCTACGAGTCATACGAAGAAGAGGATGAGGAGGCTAAAGGGCGGGGCCTGTCTCCAAGATGGACCACTGAACCAGATGAACCCGTCAGAGATTGTCATATCTGTGCCTTCCTGCTACGAAAGAAACGCTTTGGCCAATGGACAAAGCAGCTTGTGGTGGTCAGAGACAATAAACTCCAGGTAATGACATGGGCCCGATAATGTATGTTTATTTAAATATTTAGATTTATGTATTAAATGTACTTTTTTAAAAGAAAAAATTTATTTCATTACCAGTCTAGTATCCATCACAATGAGACTTGTGTGTCAGGCACCAAAGCTAATATTTAACTTTAATTTTCTTTTATTTACAGTGCTATAAGAGCATAAAGGAAACCGCTCCCAACACAGAACTCCCGCTGAATCTTTGCAACGTCATCTATGTCCCGAAGGAAGGACGGAAAAAGAGGCACGAGTTGCGCTTCTCATTACCCGGGGGCGAAGCCTTGGTCCTGGCAGTTCAGAGCAAAGAGCAGGCCCAGCGATGGCTCAAGGTACTTTTATTAACAGTTAAAGGCTGATTTAGTGAAATATGACTGAGGAGAAAACACAAGGTTTTGTGTTAATGTTTTTTATTTTCTGGGTGCAGGTGGTCCGTGACGTTGGCAGCCAGTGTAGCAACACAGTAGGACTGAACGGATCCACTTCTCCTATTATACAGAGGAAGCTGGAACTTGACAAGGTTTGTGTAAGTCTGTGTTTCAACTTGACCACGTTTTTTAAGTTCAGTTAAAAATGTTCATGGTATTTCCTGTGTTTTCATTTAAATGTAGCTAATGTCACCTCATCTAGCCTACATAGGACACAACTGTTACTTTAGCTTTTTTATTGAGAGGCCTTTTTTGTGGTTGTTGAACTGGTTAATTTTCCAAAGATTTCGTGTCTTTAATGAACTGAATGCTGGATGACCCGGCAGTTAAACAAAACATCAACGTAATTGATTTTATAAATCTTTTAAGAGATACTACTCTGTGATATTTTACTATTCCTTATTGACATGATCTTGTGCAGTTTAAAAAATAGTTGTGATTTTGCAGATGCTGCAGTGTGACAGACAGACGTCGGACTCAGACAGCGGACCGACAGGAGACAGTCAGGCCTCAGCAATCGGACCGGGCCGGGACACCACCGACTCACTCAGTAGGTGTAAATGTTCAAGCGGTTGCAGATAAACTTGGAAACTTGAGTGAGAATTGTCTTTATATCTGTGATTAAAGGAAACTTGATAGAAAATAACTTTTACTTATGAATTCATATCACGAGAAAGAATTTAGCAGTTTAGCATTGGATAAAATTCTATATTTTTCACCATATAACACTTTATTTTTTATCATTTAGCAGTATTATTAAGACAGCTCATACATTTTGCTTGCACTTTGCCATGAAATTTAGCAGGTATTGTACAAAGTAATGTTGTTGCTAAACACCCACAACTAACTGATATTGACTAATAATAATTACTTAAATATTAGTAGCTGCATCCCTTAAGTCCTTAACTTCACCTTGACTTTTAACAAAAGTCTTTTAGCTCCAATGGTTTTTAGAAGAAGTAAAATTTTATGTCCTTCCTTTCTAAAAGTTCTCACCCCCAGAGTCTGTAGCTCAAGTCCCAAAAAGCCTTTAAAAGCTCAAGCACACACACACACACACACACACACTTTTCAAAGTCTGATCAGAAACATCAATGCCGTTTATGTTTTTCTGGCTTCAACAGAGTGAGGATACACTCTGGACAATAATGACATTAAATCAGAGAATCGGTTAAACGTTTGTGTCAGTGTTTCTCAGTAATTAAGTGACTCTGACAGGAGAGAGAGCAAGACAGGAAACGAGGCTCAAGCAGATATGACATCCTTCCTGTCCTCTTCCTGCAATTGTCTCCCACTGACATCATAGGAAGGAGGGTGAACAGACTTCGGCACCTGGTTCTCTGAAACTGAACTTGCAAACTCACCCTGTGATTTCACTGAAACATTAAATATGTCTCTGAAACGAAAAGATTATCTGACTTTTCTAAAAGTTTCTAAAAGTTCTTTGAACCTGAACAGACAACAGACCTAACAAAACTTTCATTACTTTAATAATAGTGCACATAATAACTTGAAACAGAAAGCAGGTAACACTAAAGTTTATGTAGAATTATCAAAGCAAGACATTTCATAACAAGGTTCCATCATAAAAATCTAGATTATGTTTGATTCCAGACAGAGGGAAGCGTGGTACTTTCTCAGAGCTGACGGGATCAATGAGCCGAGCCGCAGGGAAGAAAATCAATCAGATCATCACTTTCTCCAAGAAGAAACCTCCTCTACCAGGAGATCCTCCATCATCTTCAGGCCAGAATGACAGTACCCGTTGTGGTGAGCAGACATCCTAACAAAGCAACTATTCTGCTGATCTCATGGCAAAATTTGTGGATCTTTAGAATGATTTTTTTTCTTTTACAGATGTGCTTAAAACTTTTCTGTGTTCTGGAAATAAAGTAATTTGGTTGAAAGAAAGGCAGTGCAAATAATGTAAAACCCCAACTTCTACAAAGTGTAAAGGGTTTTGTCATGTGTGGTGTAGTGAAGGACCTACTTACAGGCAGGAAGGCACAGGGAACTCACAAATATAGATAAATAAAATGTTTAATAAGGAAACAAAAAGCTGACGAGGCAGCAAAAACAGGGTAATTACAGGTTTTGAAACACAAGAAGCTTGAAGGCAAACATGGGGGTGAAGACAGTAGAGAAGGATCTGACAAATTAACTGACAAAGAGGCGAGAGGAGTATTTAAGCTGAGGACAGTTGATTGTAAAATGAGGAAAGAGTAGTCGAGATAAAATGATGAGCAGCTGTGACAAACCAGAAAGACTTTCAAAGGAAATGAGTAAATGAACCACAAGAAACTAGAAAGAACTAAATACACCAGAACACATGCAGCAAGAGGGCAGTAAGATATTAAAACTAAAATCCTAACTACCCAAAAAAGAATTCTATACAACAGAAAAGCACCAAATAAAAACAGAACAAAACACCTGACTAGAAAGAACTCTAAAATACAACATGAAACAGGAAACATAAAACTCAACAAAATAAAAGCACAGAAAACTCTTAGGAAAATCTCATGAAAAATGAAAAAAAAATAACTCAAAAATACCCACAACCCTGACAGGATCATAGTTCATTTCAAGTAAACTGATACAAGATTTTCACAGCTGGTACCTGTTAATTCATTTGTGATAGTTTTAGCTTTGTTTTAAGCAGTGGTGTAGTGGTCCCTGGAGAAGTGCGTATACTCTCAGTGACATGTTAGACTATGATTGACTTTACCCAAAAATCTGTCATTCTACTTGCTCACTATTATAAAATGATCCTGATTTGATTAGGAGCCGTTTGTAGTTACTACTGGTCACACGAGCAGCCTGGTAGAAAGGAAAATGTATTTATCGCTAGTACTGTACTAGCGGTATTTTCCTCGGTATGACCCACCATAATCTGCCTTTGATTGGCTCATCAGTCCTCATGCTTAAAGTTAACCAATCTAATCAATGAAAGCAGCGAGTACCAGCCAATTATAGGCAGAGGAGGGTGGGTCATGGCGTCACCATCCTTGAAGAAAAAGTGGGCAATCTGGCTCACAGATATTACTGAGCGGTGCGCATCAAGGGGGGTTTAGAAGTGGGTATACGTGATGCTGACTGAAAAATAAGTAGGTATATGCTGTACACCAGCGTATACCCTGGACTACACCACTGGTTTTAAGTAATTGAGCGTGTTGTATCCAAGCAGTACAATGTGCAAACTCGTCAAATCTTCTTTTGAAACTCATAAAAATATTGCTGTTTAATATACTGAAGTATCAAAAAGACCCAACTAAACATCCATTGGGTCTATATTGGGTAAAATAAATGTTCAGAGACAAGGAAACAGGTTGCTTCACTCTGTATTAATGTGCTGTAGATCTAAAGTAATTAAATGGAATACAGTTTCACTTGGCTTCAACAGAGACTGTTTTTGTTTCTTACCTTTTACCAGCACACTCCACAGGATATCTGAGTGTGTGTCTCAGCGGCTTGTGGAAGGAGCGTTGGTGTGTGCTGCGAGGTGGAAGCTTGTACCTTCAGAAGGACCCTGGAGATCGCCGACCCCCCGTCATTGTGGTTCCCCTAAAGGGGGCAGAAGTTGTTCCTGGTGGCCTTGGACCTAAACACCCCTTCTCCTTTTGTATTATGCAGGGCGGCAATGAACTAGCAGCCTTAGAGGTAAGTTTTTATTCATTTGGTGCCATAGAAATGTGGAGCATCTCTCCGATAGAATTCTATAATTTGGGAACTCAGCTTTTTTCTTTAAATTGGGAGGTGAAGACACACAGTTCCAAGACTTTCTTTGCAGCATCCTTCTTCATTTTTAGACTGCTAGTTTGTTTATGACTTAGTTTCAGTCTGTTTTTAGTTAACTGTCCAAAAACATTGCAGCAGCGTGTCTCCCCCTTTCTATCCCTTCAATAATGACTGTTTTGAATGTGCATTTATTACATCAATATTCAGTTCTTCTTGGTTGAAATATCACATTTTAGATACCATATCTTATCTAGATAGATGTTAAGATGGTTTGCTTTAAAAAAAAAAAAAACTATTGCATGTGTTAAAGCACTGAAAAATCTGAAAAATCTTTAATAATTTAAAGCTGCTCTAAGCAGTTTTCCAATTTTTGGGCTCGTGATTGCCCCGTCAGGCCAAACGCTAACAGCAGCCTTAATGGTAGACTCGTGCATGAGGCGTGCACATGCTGTACATGCACACAGCTGAGTCAGTCCTGTATTCAAAAAGTTACAGATTTGCAGGCATGACTTTGACTGAGATACAGTGGGGCAAAAAAGTATTTAGTCAGCCACCAATTGTGTAAGTTCTCCCACTTAAAAAGATCAGAGAGGCCTGTAATTTTCATCATAGGTATACCTCAACTATGAGAGACAAAATGAGGAAAATAAATCCAGAAAATCACATTGTCTGATTTTTAAAGAATTTATTTGCAAATTATGGTGAAAAATAAGTATTTGGTCACCTACAAACAAGTAAGATTTCTGGCTTTCACAGACCTGTAACTTCTTTAAGAGGCTCCTCGGTCCCCCACTCGTTACCTGTATTAATGGCACCTGTGTGAACTCGTTATCAGTATAAAAGACACCTGTCCACAACCTCAAACAGTCACGCTCCAAACTCCACTATGGCCAAGACCAAAGAGCTGTCAAAGGACACCAGAAACAAAATTGTAGACCTTCACCAGGCTGGGAAGACTGAATCTGCAATAGGTAAGCAGCTTGGTGTGAAGAAATCAACTGTGGGAGCAATTATTAGAAAATGGAAGACATACAAGACCACTGATAATCTCCCTCGATCTGGGGCTCCACGCAAGATCTCACCCCGTGGGGTCAAAATGATCACAAGAACGGTGAGCAAAAATCCCAGAACCACACGGAGGGACCTAGTGAATGACCTGCAGAGAGCTGGGACCAAAGTAACAAAGGCTACCATCAGTAACACACTACGCCGCCAGGGACTCAAATCCTGCAGTGCCAGACGTGTCCCCCTGCTGAAGCCAGGACACGTCCAGGCCCGTCTGCGGTTTGCTAGAGAGCATTTGGATGATCTAGAAGAGGATTGGGAGAACATCATATGGTCAGATGAAACCAAAATAGAACTTTTTGGTAGAAACTCAACTTGTCGTGTTTGGAGGGGAAAGAATGCTGAGTTGGATCCAAAGAACACCATACCTACTGTAAAGCATGGGGGTGGAAACATCATGCTTTGGGGCTGTTTTTCTGCAAGGGGACCAGGACGACTGATCCGTGTAAAGGAAAGAATGAATGGGGCCATGTATCGTAAGATTTTGAGTGAAAACCTCCTTCCATCAGCAAGGGCATTGAAAATGAGACGTGGCTGGGTCTTTCAGCATGACAATGATCCCAAACACACCGCCCGGGCAACGAAGGAGTGGCTTCGTAAGAAGCATTTCAAGGTCCTGGAGTGGCCTAGCCAGTCTCCAGATTTCAACCCCATAGAAAATCTCTGGAGGGAGTTGAAAGTCTGTGTTGCCCAGCGTCAGCCCCAAAACATCACTGCTCTAGAGGAGATCTGCATGGAGGAATGGGCCAAAATACCAGCAACAGTGTGTGAAAACCTTGTGAAGACTTACAGAAAACGTTTGACCTCTGTCATTGCCAACAAAGGCTATATAACAAAGTATTGAGATTAACTTTTGTTATTGACCAAATACTTATTTTCCACCATAATTTGCAAATAAATTCTTTAAAAATCAGACAATGTGATTTTCTGGATTTTTTTTCTCATTTTGTCTCTCATAGTTGAGGTATACCTATGATGAAAATTACAGGCCTCTCTGATCTTTTTAAGTGGGAGAACTTACACAATTGGTGGCTGACTAAATACTTTTTTGCCCCACTGTAATAAATGTGATGTTATGATATTTAAATCAAATCAGCTGTGAGCATGTCAGACAACTTAAAAATGTTTCTACTACAGGAAATATGTGGAAACTCCTGAAAGCATCAACTTTTCATGGACTCAGATCAGCGTTTGACTCACATGCAGAACTCAGGCTGGACTCAGATTTCAGAGTTGTTAAAATTGACTTTATTTTCAACAATGATCAAACTCAGGGCAATGAGCAGGTAAGAGAGACAGGTTCAGATGACGGTGGTGGTTTCACAGAGCTCAAGAAAGTCAGAGGAAACACAAAAGCGTAGAGTGGCAGGCGCTCTGAAGCTTCTTCTCCACCCACGCAGCTTAACGAGCAGCTTAACGAGCAGGTGTTTCAGCGTTCCAACCAAAGATCTTCTTCCTGAGAAGATGACTCACTCAGTACAGTCGCAGAACTTGAAACAACTCTTTTCCTCATGTATTTAGTAATAATTTCTTACCTTTCAAGCAAAAATGACGCCGACTGCGGGTCTTTTTTCATTCTCTCAGCATTTTCCACTTCTCAAATGCCGAACTGATCTTTACTTCCGTCGATCTGACTCAGGTTTCTCCCTTTTTGTCACGCTAGAAAAAACTCTTGGTTTGGGTCTGGGCTGGAGTGTGCACTCTTGTTCTTGCTAGAATCCATGCTTCAAACGCACCTCTTTCTGCAGCTTTTAGCTAGCAATAGCAAACGATAGTGATAGCCTGAGCATGAACGCACATGACTTCATGATGCATTCAAGTGCTTCTGGAAAGAGCTGTGTGTTCGACCCAAATAAGCTCTATTAATAACTAATAAAATGATTTTACATGCATATAGAGACAACTATGGTGAAAATGCCTGGGCTCTTTCTAGTGACCAGGACATTGTTGGAGTATGTATGAGGAAGAAATTGTACAGTTCTATAAACTTATTTGTGGTTAAACTTGCTTAGAGTCCCTTTAAAAGAGGAGTTTTAACACTAGGATCCCTAAATGCAAGTTTTTCAAAAAATCCTTTCCCGGGTTCACCGAGTGTGGATGAAGATTTCTGCAGACGTCTTTTGTTCTTTTGCTTTTAATATGCAAATAAACCAGACTGTCTCATAAAAAAAAACATGGTTTAACTGCTCCTTTCTTATTCTCTGTTGATTCAGTTTGTTTTGTTTCACTTGCACTGCTGTAATCGGCTGTAGTGTTTTCATTGCGTCATTTTTTGACTCGTTTTACATTCAACTTTTGTCCTCTCAGCAGAGATCAACACAGATTAATATCAAGTAGATCACCTGTTAGTCTGTTTACTACTGGAAAATGTTCTCTGCTGGTTTAGTGCTTGTGATAAATCATGGATGTTTTTTGTAAAGTGCTGTAGTCACCCAGTTTTGATGTTCTGTTCATGGTTGCATATAATGACATTTTGGCACAAATGTCTATGGGTGAGAGAGGGTGTTCAGGTAAAAAAGGTGAGCATGTGTGTAAGAAGAAAAGAGAGCTGGAGATGCGGTTATGGTAGTGATTGAACTGCTCTGTATTTATGGCTCAGTTTCAAGCTTCAGGAATCATTTCTGTTGGCTAATAAAAGCAACCTGTTTAACAGAACAGTGACTCTTCTTCGATCATGTGTGGCAACGCAACAGAACATTGAGTCAGACCATGTAGTGTGACAGAGCTGACAAAACGGAGGGCGGAGTCAGTATGATGGATCAACTTGCAAATAATTGTTCAAAATAATCTTTTCATAAGCACATAAGAAAATCATCTTGGGTTGAAAACTGCAGTGCTATTATGAGTAAAACGTGTCCAGATGTCTGATATCCGCACAAATCGGTCAGTTTTCAGAAGTTCTGCTCAGGTGATCATAAAGGATTAAAGATCACAGACATTTTCTTTTTGATTACTGGTACAAGAAGTTTTTCAGACCAGCAATCAACCATGGCATCAACAGCAGATTGTGCGGCAGTGATCATGTCACATCATTAACATCATGTTGACTGTTATTGAATATTTTATCAGAAAATTTACCATAATTGTACAAAAGCATATTTTTTTCATAAATTGTGTTGTCAACAGTTAGCCACTGATATGTGAAGTAAAAATTTTGTATTTTTTTGTATCATGCAACAAGTTATTTAATAAATGAGTTACAGAAAAGTAAAGAACCAGATTATTCGCAGCTTCATAGTTGGTGAACTGTTGTAAAACAACACCTTTCCCCTCTAGCAAAGATACTATTGTCTTCTGTAAATGAGTACTTAGTGAATTTACATGTTATTCAAGTCAGGGATATGAGTCAGGAGATAATAACATTTCAGGGATCCTAGTGTTAATGTACATGCACATCCTGAAAGGACAAAAATGTCCTGATGTTTGTGTTTATGTATCCATCAGGCCAGCTCCTCGGAGGACCTTGGCCGCTGGCTGGGTGTTTTGTTTGCAGAGACTGGCAGCAGCGCTCTCCCTGATGAGCTGCACTATGACTACATTGACGTGGACACGCTCACTGATATACGGCACGCTGCCAGACGCTCCTTCCTGTGAGTCACCTCTGACAGTCTGTCAGCGCGTCCAGCGTTTCCTCTTTCCAATTATGACTCTAATCGTTACACGCTGTTCATTTCCTTTTACTATCTATCTGTTGTTTCTTCTGGAAGTTGGGCCACCACCACTGCTGCTTCCTCCAGCAGCACCTCAACAGACTCCAGAACTTATGATGAGGTCTATGAAAGTATTGCGGTGAGGAAACAATAAATCTTCAATTGTAAAACTCTTCTTAAAGTTTGCCAAGGCTTAATTTGCTTCATCATTCCCTTCTAATTATTGCTTCTTAAATGTAATTAGTCATTTTATTTAAATATGAGACAAACATATTTATTTATACAAGGTTTTAATGTGCAGCGCTCATGATGGGGCTTGAAATGTTTTATGGCCAGGGCAGAAATCAAAGCATGCCAAACATAAACATATTTTATTTCTGCATTGTGAGCCAAAATGAGTAAAACCTGAGCCTGTTAATTCAATAAAAGTAGCTTATTATCCCCTTTACTGCAGGATGAGGATGTGGAGAGCCATGCAGGTCAAGTGAGGCGTCATGCTTCTTTCTCCAGCAGGGACTCTGAGAAAACCGAACAACAGGCTACCATTAAGAGACACGCCTCAAGTCAGTCTCTTCCCTCTTATTTCATAATTCATTGGACTTGCTACATAAAAATTTTATGGGAGAAAATGTTGCCACAGCTGGCTCACTCCTCCAGATCAGGAGTTTATTCAGCTACGTGACTGACATCACTGTGTGACACCAGCATCATGCTCTGTTACTAAAAAAATACTGATGTGTTTTCTCTTAGATGTAAATCAGTATGGACGCTATGGGAAGACACGTGCAGAAGAGGACGCCAGACGGTACCTGAGACAGAAGGAGGAATTGGAGAAGCAAAAAGAGGAGCTTAGAAATGCATTGATCTCCCTTCGCAGGGAGAAGAAGGAGGTGAAGGAGGAGATGAAGAGCAGCACAGGTCAGACAGAAATCTCACACAGCACGGTTATGACTTTAGAGTGATACTTATAGGAAATGTGTGTGTGTGTGTGTGTAGGTCATGATATGGAGAAGCGACTGGCTGAGCTGGAGGCGTTGTGCAAACAGAAGGAGGAGGAGAGGGTGGAGCTGGAGCTGCAGCTGACAGAAGTTAAAGAAAACCTAAAGAAATCACTGGCGAGAGGAGCACTGGATCCTCCTGCTGACAACAAGATCAGCATCAAGGTGGGAAGAGAAACATCTGGATTACTTGTCTCCTGACAGTGACCCACTGTAGTCCACGTTAACTGCTTGGAAATGTTACAGCCAAGTTAGTCTTTCTAACTGGGAAACAATCCAGAAACAGTGGAAAAACATGTTTCTCTTATAAGTACAGTTTGTACATGACATTTACTCTCTGTTTAAATGTGGGTATTTGTTGTTTTTGTGTGCAGAAACCAGGAAATAAAATTGAAAAGGTTTACAATGACACTGTACCTGTCAACTCGGCCTCTGAGCTCCGTAAACGTCCTCCATCACTTTACGCCTCCTCCAAGGGGAATGTCATGCAAAAGGCAAAGGTAACATATATGTCTTTAAACAGTTTGTCCCAGTGTGGAATTTATATTAACTACACGCAAACAGATGATGACTTCCTGCCACCATATATGGTTACTGTTTCAGCCCAAAAGGGCACAAAACAGTTTTTATTTTCCACATCGGCACCTGGGATTTTATTTTCATTATTATTATTATTATTATTATTATTATTATTATTATTATTATTATTATTATTATTATTATTATTATTATTATTATTATTGTTGTTGTTGTTATTACTGCTACTACTAATAATAATAATAATAATAATAATACAAAAGGTTGAAATCTACTTCTCTTCATTCATGCAATTAATGGACAATAAATAGATTCTATCAATACAAATTACTTTATAGACACTGTTAGAAAAAAATCCGCATAAAACTATAACATTTCCACAATAAGCCGGACATTTTAAAAGTTTATTCCAGTACATTCAATCTTCTTCATTAGGGCGGCTGTCATGGCAGCTTTTTTCTACCCATATAAGTACAAGTACTCGACAGAAGAACATAGTGACCTGAAGCTACTCGAGTCTCCTCCAGTCATTACAGATCTGCTGAGACTGAGAAGAAACTAGAGTAAACATCTGTGAAGATTTGGACCTAATAAAACTTTATATGTGATCAAATATTTAAAATATGAATGTTATTCAATTTGTAACTCATGGTAACGATTTACTATTTGAAATAGTGGTTTTTGTAATTATCACAAAAATAAAGATAAGTGTGGGTGTATGTTATAAAAACAGATGTGTCTTACTTACTTTAAGTTGTTTCATGGTTTTCAGGAGTGGGAGTCTAAGAAGGGGACCTAGAGAGAACATGAACAGATGGACAGGAAACATCGAGGGAAAAAAAGAACTAGTTTAACGTGCGGTGGGCGAATGTGTAAAAGAAGAACGCAAGAAGAGCAAAACTGGCACTGAAGAGAAGAAAAGGAGAACAAACTGAATTTTATTCTCCTTTTTATATATATTAAAAAAAGCACAGAGAGCGTGACACCGCCTCAGTTACTGTAAACAAGACTGACCTTTAACTGATAAACCAGCTCAGTATTAATACTCACAGAACGGGTATGTGATAAGTCTTTAAATATATACAGTGTGTTCACGTGTGTTTGTACAAAGCTGCAGATAGAGATGCGAAACAAAACAAGAACGTGGTTCTTACTGTGAGAAACAGATACAACCTCTTTTTTCACACCCACCAATTCTACTGGTTTTATTGCCAAAAAATAAAAAACAATATGGTCACATCAGTTTAAAACATGACAAGTTTTACTTTGGATATTTAAATGTTAAATAAATCATCATGAGTATGGCAGAATACCCAAAATAAACAAGCCAACATTTATTGTCATAATGTGAAATAATGGGTTTAAACTTTAAATTGATATTTTTATATTTGATGTTTGCACTTTATTTTATTGTATTCTGTGATTTTAAGTGTTTTTTTAAAATAGTGATTCTTCCCCTTGTAGCCAACTCATATTAAAAAAAAACTTTTTTTTCTGTGTCCTTACAGTCATGTGTTCAAAAGCACAAATGTTGCAATAAAGAGTTACTGTGTAAAAAACACTGTATTGTATTGTTTTCTACTGCTTTATTTTTCATCACAGATTCTAAATTAAAAAAAAAACCACCAGTCCAGTAAAAGCACCCCCCAGTGGCTAAATCACGTCAAGTCACTTGTTTGAATTTGTGTTGGAGAAAAGCAACATGCAAATAATGTTTCAGATCTGTTAATTAGCTGTGTTTTCTTTTGTTATTTGTTTTTTTTATCCAGGTAATGCCTCAGTTTCCATTTTAGTAACATGACATGAGAAGAGTGTGCATCAACACTATTAATATTTTAGAATCATTACATATTTAAAACCTGCTTAGAACCCATGATGCTGAGGTGCCACACAGGATAGAAATCCCACAGTTTCTACTTCAGTGCTCAGTTAAAAATCACAACTTTGTTATTTCATTTACATAAATATGGTATGTAATATAACATTGTTTCTCTTGTCTAGTTGTGTGTCGTTGTAAATTTAGAAGCCTTGTGGCCGTTGGTGTGAAGTGTTTTTTTTTTTACAAATGGCATGAGATTAAACAGCAAATAAGTAATACTGAGGGATTTTTTTAAATAGTTCTCTCTAAAATGAACTCTAATGATGGGAGTGAGACCCTGATGATTATCTCAGGATGATCCTGCAATGTGAGGTGAAAATATCTGTCATTGATACTGGAATTGGCATACTAAGAATTGTTGCAGCTATTCAGGATGTTTTCAATAATCCTCTGGTGAAAGTTGATGATGGGGTGTATTCTCACACACTTCAGTTTCCTGAGAAAGTGATTCCTCTGTTGAGCATTCTCCACCAGGTGAGGGAGCATGCAGCATAGTTGACTAAATATGAGAATAGGCCCCGTAGTATTTTATTAAAATAACTCTGTTATCATCAGAACCATGAATTTTCAAAAATATTTTAATATTTGAAACAAATTGACAGAAGTGACACAAGATGTGGGTGAAAACAATGCACAAGACAGTCAGTTCTTTACAAAGAGTTTATTTAGTGCATTTCTAGTTTGTCCACAGCAGGAATCAAAATATGAAGATAATCTGTGCTCCCATTGGTTTACCAAAGTTCTGGTCCAGCACCATTGGTCCACACATGTTCTGGTGCAGTACTATTGGTCCATTAGTGTTCTAACACCCTCACATTGCTTCACTAGTGTTCTGGTATCACACTGTTGGCTCACTAGTGGTTATTGTGGTCAATAACACTGAAGACCAGAAGGGGGGTGGAGGACCTTTAGCATGCTGCTACTGAGCAGAGGTCCGCGAGCTTCCATGCAACAACAAACAAACAAACAAACAGCAAGGGACAACAGCTACAAACAGAAAGGTAAACAACAGCAGAGCTGTAAGAAGGAAGCATATACAGTAAACTTTATATGTAACCTGCTAAAGCCCTCAGGAGGTCTGTAGGATATAATTAAAAAGGTAAAATCCCCCTAAAGACACATGCATGTGCGCGCGCACACACACACACACACACACAGCACAGCTACTGCAAACACAGTATGTACTGAACCTCACACACACGCACACACCTACACACACACACACAGGCGCACCTGCATGCAAACAAATGATAAATCCTCATAAGTGTACAAGGAATACGTTTGTCATTTTTGAAAATATGACTTAAACCCATGAGCGCTGTAAACATACAGTAGAATAAAGACTTTCTTTAATTTGTGGCTCCCTGTAACATTCTAAGCTCTGGTCTTTTCATAGTAATAACATTGTTAGTTAACACTGTGACCCTTTGGTTCTCTGTAACAGTCTCGCTATGTGACTGACTGATTCCTCTGTCTGGAGAGCAGGAAGAGGGTGAGGGAGGAGATTCACAGGTTCTGTCCCTCTGCTTATCGGGGCAGCAGAGCCAAAAGGATTGATTGTCCTTGATTTATTTACATCACAGTCAGTCACAGTGGGCTCCGAGAAGTGGAAGAACACATTCCTGTCTTCCATTGTTTGTTCCTCACCTTGTTCTACCCCTCAAAAGCCTGATGTGTGGAAATATTGGCCTGAGATCTGTCTGCAGAGGTGTGTGTGTTCCTGTGGATGAGTGTGTGTGTGTGTAAGTGTGTGTATGTACGTGAGGGGTGGAGAGGCTAGGATAAGTCATTGTTGCTGGGCGTCTTCCCTCCGCCATTAAGAAGGTTTGAGGCGCTGCGGCTCTTGGTCGGCGTGCCGCTGCCGGAACGTGAGAGTTCTGTCAGGTCATGGAGGGACGGTTCCCTGTACATGGCCACTACACACACACACACACACACACACACACACACACACACACACACACACAAAAATCATTATTAAATCAGTTACTGACCCAGTCAGGTTTGACATCATAAATGCATCTGACTACATTTACATGACCCTTCTCTGGTCTTATCGACCACTCAAAGCACTTTACACTTCAAGCCATGTTCACACGTGCTCAGTGAGTGCGGTTAGTCCTGTGCACGAAGGGCACTTAATCTCTAATTTTGATCTGATTTATATCACTCAGTAAATTTAAGTGCAGCACATAACAATCTCATGCCATTAAGTGGTATAATACAAGAAATTAACAAAGAAAGCACAGTTTAATTAAAAGGACTAACAGTTGCTCGGTTACACACAGGCAGCCTGAACATTTGTTTCCAGTCGTGTTTGCGTCCATTTAATGAATTTAAATCCAATATCTACTCTGCCTCTCAGCTTTGTTTTGCTCTCCATTTATTCCTGTGGGAAATAAATCACTCTCGAGCTTTGCATCTATCGTTACGTCCAAGTCAGGTGGGTTTTTATAGCTTTCTCATTTCTAGAAATGGTAAACGGAAGTCAGCATCAAACTGAAATGAGCCATGTTATAAATCAGATAACCAAAGCAATGCTAAGCACCGATTGTCGAGTTTCTTTTGTTATGCAACGTTTTATTTACCATCAGCAGGAGATTCCCATTAAAAAGTTATGGCATCTGCGGTTCAGAGGCAACTGACTATATATAACTTGATATAACTTGAGACGACTTAGATTTACTCCAAAACACTTTTATAAATCACACAAGACTATGCAAGAATTTACAGCCTCTTCTAATTTCCTAAAATTTTGTTCTAAAGAGCCGTAATCTTTTAAAGTGGTCTCGATCAACAGCTCTTCAGCCTTTTTGAAGGTTTTTTAAATCGTTTCTTTGGATTTTTGCTGCTTTTTCCTCAAATTTTCTATTCAGTTCTTGTAACGGAATATGATTCTTTTGATCAAGACCCATTGTAGCTTAAAATATTTAGTAAAATATAAATAAAATCATTACCTGTATCGGTTAAAGCATCAAAACATGCCTGCTGTTAACAAAAATGTTTTTCCAGACCTTATTGAGCTGTTGCAGGCAAGATAAAAGTCATAAATATATTTATCTTTCAAAATGGTAATTCAGTGAGTAATGATGTAAAAAGACTTTCACTGTTCTCACTCATACGTCTGTCAGATTTAGAGCAATGACAAACTAAATGCTGTAAGAGAGGCAAATAGATGAACTGAAAACTAAAGAATTCTAAGTTTAAAATACAAAATGCACAAATAGTGTCATTACAACAATTAGTTGATGTTTAATTTTGGTTTACAGTCAAAACAGTCACAGTGTTTGACTGTGAAATGGAATATTTTGGAATATTAGAGTTTACTGTCCTTACTTTTAGATCATTATCTCAAAGGAAATAAAAAGCTTCTCTCCTTGAGATATAAAGATATAAAAGGATTCAAGCTTTGCCTTTTTTTAAAATAATGAGATGATTATGGTTTTTGTGCTACACCCAGTTTCATTTGGTATCACTGTCATTCCACTGAGAAATGATTTATAACACTGATGCTTTGATCAATGATGGATGTTCTGTCCTGATTTCTGATGAACTGCCACGTTTGTTTATTTGTTATTTTGAGATGTTTTTCTAATTATCTTCAGGAAACAAACTCCATTATCTCCAGATAATGTCAAGAAAAAAACATTTTTAACATGTCTTGTCTTTGCTTCAGCTGTTTTTGTGTGACAGGTGTTGCATTTCCTGTCTTCCTGGTAGTTTCTTTGAATGATAAAGTGAATGATGAGCCTCATACAAGCTTGAAAATTAATAACACATGATCTAACTCTCCTACTCATTTCCTGATATCAATTTATCAAAATGTCTTCGTCTCCCCAAATATTAGGAAACAAAGCCGGTGTCAGAGTGGAAGCTCTACAAAAGTTTAACTCAAGTTTAATTTAGAATATTCCATGAGATGATTCTTCAAACATTATCTTTGATCATTGATAATAAATATTTGAGGAATCTAGAACTAATCTTCTTTATTTAGCACCAAGACAATTAAACTTCCTTAAAATGATATTTACACCTCACGCCTTGTTTACAAAAAGCCTCAGAATCTTTGAACATGAAGACAACAAAGCTTTTCTGAATCAGGGAAAATCTGTTGCTTTTTCATAACAAATGTTCAATATTTCTATAAATATGTGTAAAATGGGTTATGACAACTTACTCTACAGTTTTTCATTTAAATTATATTTTATCTTTGTAATTGTCAGATCTTTGAACAAATAGCGCAAAAATCCAAGTGGCACCTGAATAAAAAATATTTTTTTTGATACTTTGCTTAAAAACTTTGGAATATTTTGAGAAATAATTAAAACTGAACTCAGGTTGCTGTTAAGAGACCACATACTCCCTCCTGTTCAGGCTTTCTGCTCTCTTTGGCATTAAAAAACTCTGAGAATAAAAGTGCTGCAAATTTATAGTTCCTACTGCAGGGAGCTGCTCTTCCTATAGAGGCTGAAGCTTGTCTGGTGCAGCTTAAATTAGACCAGAACAGATGTTTCTAAAATATATTTTAAACACACATTTCATTAACAAACAGCTGGCCAATCAGAGCAAACCTTAAGGATGTGAACCACGAAGAGAATAAAATTAAAACCCAGTTTCAGGCAGAAAGAGAGAAATGGTCTGCTGCAGTACAAGATGAGATGAGAATTAGTCTCACCTTTAAGTGGTTTGGGTAAGAAGTGTGCAGCAGCCTTGTTCTTCTTGACGTGGTTTCCCTTCATGATCGCCCCCTCCTTGCTGAGTCCCAGGTACCAAGCCCGGCCCGAGCTCTGCTGCCGGTACAGCATGGAGGAGTAGGTGACGTAATAGTTCTCAAACACCGACTCCTTGAACTTACACTCTGGGGTGAAGTGTTCCTGAGAGGGAAGTGTGACAAGTATTAGAACAAAATGCCTAAGCAAGAGGACAAGAAGGCTGTTAGGTGGCTCTAGAAAAGCTGACTGTGTGTGTGTGTGGGGGGGGGGGGGGGGGGGGGGGGGGGGGGGGGGGGGGGGGGGGGGGGGGGGGGGGGGGGGGGGGGGGGGGGGGGGGTACGCTGCAGGAAAAGTTATACAAGATCTGAGTTTGTGATGCACAGCTCCAATCAATCCTCCGTTTCATTAATCATCTTGTCTGCTTTTTGAGTCATTATCTCGGCCTGGCTCAAAAAAACAATCTGAACCAACTTAGGACAGCTGACATTTGCATTTCCTTATTCTTGTGTCTCCATAGCAACCAGCTACTCCCCTGAATACCAACAGCCCACTGGGAAAGATGGTGCACAGGTTGCGGAGGGAAACGGAAAGATACAGGAAAGGGTGCGCTTTCTTGACGTGGGAATTTTGATTGAGTTTGTAATGAATGATGTTTTGAATAGATTTGATATTTTGCTTTGTGTGAAGCGTATTTAGAAACACTTTGTCTGTTTGTTTTTCAGCTTTTAATATCAAGCTGGGAGATGAAAGAAGTGATAATGTTATGACAGAGGCCAGCAGTCTCAGAAAAAAACCAGCAGACAACATCCAGCGCAGGACATGATGGAGCAGATAGTGAGGTGATGTACGTGTTTGGACAAGCGTGGCAGGACTGCTGTTATTACACGGAGGTTAGTCCAATTTTCCCCCTCTCTGCTAGTTTTCATTTTTTGGTCTCACAGCTTTGTTTGTTTGGACTACTGGAAGTGTGTGATATTTTTGTTGGTTCTTCTTGTTATTGCTTCCACACCACCCACCCACCACCGCCAGGGCTGAGGCGCTAAAACGAGGTGCCGAAAGCAAAGCCCTGCAGCCGAAAGTACTTTCTGTCTGATTAAAAGAAAGCATGAGGCCAGTTGGTGTGTGTGCATCGAGTCGGAAGCAAACGCCAAAACAAATTTCAAGAGAAATCTTTTCATCAAAGAATGACTGAAGGGGACATAAACAAAAGGAAGCAATCTCAAATCAATCTTTAGAAGCCACAATATCAAAAAGATAGATGACTGAGCCTCATATGCTGGATTATAATCTGTGTCATCTGACTCTCAAGGCAATAACACTGCAGTTAAAGAGTTGATATGATGATAATGAGTCTGCTATCGCTGTAAGCTTCTCAGTCTGATGAAGATTTTGTCTAGAGATGATGATTTTGATGATAGCGGTGACCTACAGAGGTGTAAACGAAGCCTTCGTTGTTCATCGCCAGGTAGAGTTTGGTCTGGACGCCCTGGATGGCCACCACACGAAGCCCCACGGGGATCAGGTTGAACACAGCTGCAAAACAAATGCGCACACAGCAAAGGAATTGATGCACACACAGAGGGAAACACAGAACGATCCTCATCAATATCACTGACATAATGACACGTCCATTTTGCAACAGAGAAGCTATTATAAATGTTCAGTCAGGCACAAAGGCGACTGAACTTCACGAGCAATTTAGCTCCCGGTAATACACATGCAAGGAAAAGGGTAGGAATTAGCTTTAAAAATAAACAGCAAAAACAGGTTTAGTACACAACATGTAGAATATTGATATTTAAAACAGAGAAGTCACTGAGTTTACAGCTGTTTTTTAAGTCAGCAGGTCACCATTAACCGTTTCCCATAAATCAAAATAATGCATTTTTATTTAAGTCCCTCATACTGTCAGTCTGTTAAAAATAAAAATCACCTGTTGAATCATTTCTTAATCAATTGATCTGATTATTGGTAAATTAAGGAGGATGAAGGAGTTTTGGAAGTGATGCTGGCTGGAACACTAAAATAAAATGATTGTGTTTTAACTCTGCCTTAGTTTCAAATCTTTTAGAGGTTTTATATTCTAACAAAAATCTCTGAATCACCTCAGATGCCATGAGTTTGGTATCTGTGGGGTTTTAGACTGAACAAACACCTCAGAATCTTTGTCATGTTCTCTGAGCATCCTTGCAGCGTTTATGGCTATCTTGATAGAGAGGGGGCTGCTGCTGTAGGAGAGTGTGGTTACCATGTGGGAGGTGTGACTGGTCTGCAAAAATCTTTATGTTGGTGGCAAGTGCAAATGTGGTATTCATGTGGAACACAAAGATTCAGGTTTTCCATGTAAGATGGAATATTTTAAATTCATTTTATAGTCATTAGATGAAGCTGCAGGCTATTAAACCACACGACAAATTGTGTAATAAATGTTGCTTTTTAAATCTGATCTGTTCGTGTTTTATCTGTTGATGCAGCAAAAAACTTTCCCAAGCAGGAAATGATCAAGAATGTATTTTTATTCATTAATCCATTAATCTATCAGAGCCATTCTCAGATTTCTGTTGTCTCAACATGGTCAGGTTGCTTTATCTGCATCTAAATCTATTACATAAAATTCTTCTGTGCATGCTGGTTTGTTTACAGAGTGTTGATGAATCTCTGGAAACATCTTGCAGTTTTTAAGTCCGATTACGGCATGAAATTTTGTGGTAAAGCAACTTACATCCAGCTTTTCTGAAATCTCGGCTCCGGACAGTCTTGCAAACCCAAACCGGTTAGCTTTGTTCACAGAACAGAAAGTTGTCCATCGCCACACAGATAACTGTGTAGCTGAATATGTGGGTGATTAGGTCAGCTAGCATGAATTGTGGATGTAAATTAATCATGTACTGCATATTAAAATATGCCAAATAGCTCACGTCTCTGTTTCAACTGCTTTTATGTTTCTGCCACTCGATCAGCTTTCAGATCTAAAAATCCTATGGATTCGTTATCAACATTCATTTCTTGTGTTTTGTGTTCATATCCACAAATTGAAAAGTTGTTGCAGTCCATAAGAAGCTGTAGGAGGGAGACATAATTATAACTCAGAGTTTTATGATTCAAGCTGTTGTTTAATTACAGCCATTCAGCCAACCATGTTCTTTTTTAATGACTGTGGTTATTTGGAGATTTCAGATTACAGGGATTATCCATCCAAATTCAGTCATGGGTTACGGAGTTCACGCAGATAGGCATTGACATGTTGTACACTGCATGTAATCATTTAATTAAAGCGCACACTTCCATGTGTTTTCGTTCTTTGTAGCTAACACTCGGTGGCCTGAAAAGCAGCAGAGATCAATGTGAGATCCTGGCAAGCCCACCGCGCGCGAGAAGGAGAGTGATTGCCGTCGGAATGACGCCAAGAGGATTGAATTAGACGTATTAACCTCATACTGTAGCCTCTGAGTGTATTTGTGCGAATAAAGAAGAATGTGATCGAGCAGAGGAAAACTGTTCACTGGTGCAGGCTGGTGTCTGTCATTTTTTGTTCGGAAATGAGAAAAAAACTGTTTTGTGTTGAGACTTAATCAGTTCATTTAAGCAGAAAGTAGATAAATTGCTCAGATTGCACTGCCACCTGACATTTGGAGGAAAAGCACCATCCTACTAATTAAATGAGCCCTTGACATGTTGTTGAGTGACTGTTTGAATTAAACGTCCCAGATCAAATTTGTTTCCACAGAATGAACTTTATCCTTAAATTGAATTTAACAGGAATGGGAGGCTAACCCCATGTGCCCATTTGCTCCTTGCTAGAAACCAAACATCTGACATAATGCTATTTTTTTGTCACCTGAGGCACTACAAACCCAAACCATGATTAAGAATCCCGTTCAGTCCCTCTAATGTTTTACTTTTATGTTTCTTCCCTTATGAACTGAAAAGATGGTACTAAATTTAAAATATTGGAATAATCCAGCTTGAATTAAAAGTCCCATTTTATTTAATAAAGATGCCATATTTGCTTCAATTTATTCTAAAAGGTTTTTTTGTGAATGTTGATAATAGATTTAGCTGAATTTATAACACTAATCTAAATCTGAAAAGATGTTGATTAGTTGATTGACAGAAAAGTATTTTGTCAATAATTAGCCAAATGATTTGCCACTTTCTTTACAAATATAACTAATTAAATAGCTTCACAATTTTCAAAACTTGTTTACTTCTTATATCCAAAACATTCAGTCAATACGTTATACAAGGAGAGTCTGAATAATCACTGATGAAATAGACTTTCAGTATGGCAAATTGGTTTTTGATAAAAGGAAGTAAATGAAGGAAAATCAGATTTGTTTTTGTTTGTATCTTTTAAAGACCATGTTAGACTTACCGTAGGTGCTGTCTTCATCCTTGGTTCCATCGACGGTGCCATCTGGCTGCATCTGCAGCTGGAAGCCCTGGCGACTGGAGAGCCTGGTAACAATGCCCTTTAACTGGGGCTCTGAGAGGAGAAGAGGCGAAAAGAAAGAAGACACATTATCTGTAATTGCTTGTTTCTGCTGTCAAGCGATCAAATATCAAACCCAGCAGACTCCATGAGGATGAGAGAAAAGAGTGTTACTTCCAGTTACTGATGATCTCTGACACATGAGAACTGTTACCCATATTAAAATGACTTATACTCATGTCACATGATAAAAAACGTTTCAGCTCAAACCCTGAATGTAAAAGGTTTTTTTCCAGACACCTGCTGCTACAACACTTTTTACTGTAGGGAGGGACAATATAAAGTTATTAAAGCAACATTAGATGTTTCATGCAACATGAATAATACCGAGGCCACTGCCACACGGTTCAGTCTAGATGGAGTGATGATGAGTCTGCCTTGGTGATGGAGAAAAGATAGTGTTGGATGGTGGAGATGATGCTGGTGAAGAAGATGATGATGATGATAATGATGGTGACCCATGGTGTTGTGACAGTTCTTTCCCCGTCCATCAGACCTGGCGGTCGCCTTCTCTTCCGTTTCTTCCTCGATCCAAACAGTTTCACACGCGAGAACACATTCAGCTTGCTCGGCTTCTCGTTTGCGCCTTTGCTGTTGCTCGGGCTGCTGCTGCCGCGACATGCGTTCGCCTTCTCCCGCTCCCTGGCTTGGCGCTTCTGGCGGATGAGAGAGCTTGCGATGGCCGCTGCCCGGGACATGCTCCCCTCGATGGAGTGGTACAAGGCTGTGCGTCCCGGCTGGAGGGAGTGTTCGCGGTCAAGGCGGTTAGTGGGGTGTGTGGAGGGGGTGCGAGGAGGTAGGGGGGTCTACGCCACCCACGACTCAGTTCGCATCACACACCGGCCGCAGCAGACTTGCAGATCTCCGAGGTTTCACAAAGCATCCAGAATCCTCCATCGGTGCGTCCGGGCGCCTCATGGAAGTAGTCAAACAAATCCAAAGATGTTCCAGCTGCTGAACGCTAAGGACGTCGCCTCCCATCCCCCAGGGGGTCCGAGTGGCAAAAGCAATCTGATTCCCCCTCAGGTGTTAATTCTGAGTGTCCAGACAGAGCGTGGATGAAGATCAGGGGTGAGCCAGACCAGGTCCTAGAGGCGAATCAACAGCTTAGAAACTGGTGTGAATAGCACAGGGTGTTGTTGTTGATCACTGCAGCTGCTGCCTCCTCTTCTCCTTCTGCTCCTGCTCTGCACCGCTCCTGTGGAGATGCCCTGCTCCTCGACGCTGTCCGTGACCGAAATGCAGCAACCAGAATGTTTATCAATGAAACAAGTCGGAGCTCGATCACTGAGAAACGGACCATGATGCAGCCGTACCGTTCATAAAACTGCTGCAGCCCTACCCGCCCAGAGGAAGAGGCGAGAAGGAGAGGATAGAGAGGGGGGTGTATGTGTGTGCGCGCATGGGGAGGGAGGGAAGGGAAGGGGTTGGCAAACTAAGATGAGGGGTGCTGTTTCAGATACAGCACACCTGTAGCCTCATGTACCCCACGTGGCATGATATTTACATGTTTCATTGTAAGCTGATGTGTGATAGGCAGGGTATGTGTGTGTGCGCGCGCGTGTGGTGGGGTATGGGGGTGGGGGGATAATAGAAAAGGAGGGGAGAGGAGAGAAAATGAGATATTGAGTGTGGCTGTGAGCAAGAAAGATGGACAAGAAGAGAAGCTTGAGGGAAAAAGGAGCCACGAATGGATTTAAAAAATTAAACGATTCTTGAATGAAAGAAAGAAGAAAAAGAGATAGTGTGGAAAAATAATTCAAGTCACTTTTTTAGGTACAGCAAAGGAAAAGAAACATGAAAAATATATTAGAGGAAGAGCTCTCCATCTATTTTTATGTTTAGGCTATTTATTTAGTAAAAACGTTATCATTGGGCTGCAGTTTGCAAGACAAAGATGAGTGACAAGTAGCTCTTTAGATTAGCTGAGGTGTGTCATTTTCTAGACTTTTCCTTTTGCATTAGCACCATAGCAGAGGCGAACACAGCTCTCAGCTACCCCACATGTCTGCTGGCCACAGGTGGCCCCTACAGCAAAACAGATGCACAGCTGTTAGAACCAGATATATTTATGTTGGTGTGCAGTAAATGCAACCCAGAATAAAGGGTGGTAGTGGAAAAGAGTGAGGAGGAAAATCAACCAACATGTGGCATCTGGTGCCAAACAGCATGGAAAAATTCAGTAAGGGGGGTTTATAGAGCTTTGTTTCCCCAGGACACACTGTCCTCCATATTTTAGACATGTCCCTGCTCTAACACAGCTAGTTCAAATTAGCAAATTACCAGCCAACTTGCCATAAACTTCTGCAGAAGCATGTTAATTTTCAATGTCTGCCAAAGTAGGGAAAAATCTAAACATGCAGGGCAATGTGCCTTGAAGATCAGGGATGGGAAACTCTGCTCTAGAGGGAAAGATGATGAAAATCACTGATACAGATTAACTAAAAAATAACACAAAGTCAATAATCAACTGTGCAAAAGGTGGACGTGAAGACCTCCACAAAGTGGAACAGCTATCATGACACAACTCAAGAAGTTTAAGAAAAGAACTTGAAGTTGTAAACATGACTGAAGAGCAGATAATGTTCATTTTATCTAAAGTTCATATGACAGTTCATGAAAAAACAATTATGATCTACAATCAGTCTCACATGTAGTCTTACGTGAAAATAAAGCAATGGCCAGCAGTTATATCTGCTTCACCATCTTATACCAGAATCAAGATTTATTTCTGTAAATGTACTACTGAAAGCAACAGCTGTACAAATGAAGAGAAGTGTAAATGAATCAGATACAAGGTGACTCTGAGGAACACAATCAATTCTGCCTTCAGCTGATGACAGAGTGAGTGAGATGTTGCAGGAAAAAAAGGGAGTCGATAAGCTGATCAATGGACAAGCAGCTACAAAAACACACAGAGGATGGATTTACTGAAGACATGAAATGATTAACTATAATATATATATATATATATATATATTTATTTAATGTACATATTAATGTGAGAATGGACAATTAGCCCTAGGAACATAACAATTATTAGGTTTTAGGGGTTCTGTAGCACCCCCCTGTGGAAAATGTATAATTTAGCAAAGAAAGTTATAGAGTTTTGTCATAAAAGAGGATATTAAACTAGATAAAACTAGTAAACCCTGATCTGTGTGTGGTGGATTAGCAGTTTAAACATAAATATTTCTGCAGAATCTGCAAAATGTCATAAAATTCAGACCTCTGAACCCTTTACTAGTGCCTTTAAAGGTCTTTTAGAAAACTGACTGACTTTGACCTTTGGGTGGTCTGAACAACCACTGATGCATCCTGTTTAGAAGCACTTTTGCCAAATCAAACTCAAATGTCATGTTTGTTTCAATCTCTTTTGTACAAGAAACCTTTTTGACTAGCAATAATTCTGGTGCTAAGTTAAAAAAAAGAAGTATCACTTTCCTTTTTGAGTGTCTGATCTGTTTTCAGTCAAGAATAATACTTGTTTCATGAGGGAAGTCTGCCCTATGAGCAGGCACAGACTGACTCAGATACATAAAGTATAGATTTATTTTCAAGGCTGCAGAAAATACAATAGAAACATATTCACAGCCTGCATTATAATGTAATTCAATATCTAATCAGGTTGTTTTTCATCCAACATTTGTTACATTCCCAGTGAAGATGGAGGGTGCGTCCTGCTTGGCTTTCAGCACCAAGTAGCTACAGCGTGTCAAGTTTCACCAAGTTTTTTTTTTTTTTTTAATAAATGATTGAACTTATTTATACTGAGATAAAAACAAAAAATTTCAAGAAATGTCAAAAGTTTGAACTTGACTTTTCAAGAACACTTTAGGAACTATAACAAGCTGCATCACCAATTAACAACACCACACTGAAATACTTTGAAATACTTGACCCAACACATGTTAGTATCTGAGTAGTTTTTGGTTATTAGAACTCTCCAGCAGCCCTGGCAGAGCATTTCCTTCTGTTCTTACCTGATGTTGATCGTCGGAGAGGAAAAGCCATGCTGCGCCCATGGAGCTCCGCAGCCTTGTGATTTTTTCTCAAAGCTTTTTTGCACTTCCTGCTCCACGAAAAAGAAGCCAAGATATCACAGTCCAAACCACAGAACTCTCCAAGGTATTGGATCCATTAGGGCCGTGCACGTGGCATTGACGGGGGATCATTACAGAACATTAGAGGCCATTAAGCTGCTGGAACCGGTCATCAATGATTCATCTCCAGACCTTGCTGATCTGGCACAGTAAGTGAGGGATGGAGCCAGCGCGCCGATTCCAAATCCAAGTATCTATTGACAGGACTGTGTGTTTTCTATGTTTCATTATTTGTTTATGTGAGAGAGATAAAGGAGACAAGAACACTGGCATGGCCCAAATACAGACACATTTATGTATGCGTTCTTGCAAACGCTGCTGACAACCAGTTCTCACTGCAATGTGACTTTTACGTTTTTACATCCAGAAACATAAACATGTTAACAATAAATCTTCAGTTAAAGAAACATCAAGGTTTATTTTTCTTCTTGACTCTTAAATTAGTTCACATTCCTCTAGTTAAATTAATGAAAACTAACATACTGTAGCACGGTTTGATACATTCAACTGTATTTTAGACTCAACAAGGTGATTTCCAAAGAATTATTTGCTGAAAACTGGTTAGACGGTCAACTCTCAGGTTCTGATACTCAGACACTGTTCATGTTTTGCAGATAGTTTGTTCTCCACATGTCTTTTTCACTATTCCATAATGGTCAGCAACAAGAACTGGACTAAAAATGAGTTAAAAAGCAGCCAAATAAACACTGTAATGACCTTCTGAAAGCCTGAAGAGTAAAACCACTTTAAAATATAATGCAGCACATTTGTATAAACTGAGCTGAGATTAACAGGAAGTATAGTGTTACTCGACTTAAGAATGAAACTCTACTCCATGTGTGTGTCTTCACACAGACATGCACCATGTAGAGTTTAAACATCACAGGATATTAAACAAAATGAATAGAAAAATGTATGTTTTACTTTAAATGTGGGGTTTGTAGATGAATGAGAAAACAACACAACCTTCAAGTGAAACATCTTTTAAATCAGGCAAAGAATTAAAACATGTTTTCTGCAAATTATCCATTTTTCCTCCTCAGTGTTATAAGACAAACTTCCAGCCAGTCTTTGTTACAGTGTATTTTGGTGGTATATAAACAAAGCAGCTGTCATTTCAGAGTGTTGATTCAAAAACAGACTGAAAGTGTCTGTTGCTGCATATGCTGCAGCCCCAAAAGCACATAAAAGATACTGAAGGCAGTGAAGCAGGATGTTGCTGCAGAATGTGCAAACTCAGCAGCTTCACAGATGAAAAAATGTCAAAGTTATCTGAGGCAGCATCTTTGACATATCTGAGCTCCTCATCGGAAATCTTTGGTTTCGTTATTTCCAGACCAGCAATTGAGACCTACAGTACATGTTCCTGTAATTACATTGTAAATGACCAAGATAGTAGGTCAGGTGGGCTCATTTTATAATTCATCTTTATTCATCATTATATAAAAAATATATATATTTTAACCAAGTTGCTTTGAACTCCCTCTAAATAAACAGAAAGTTCATTCAAAAATACCTGTTTTTTCTTTGCAGGAAATAAGAAACACCAGCAATGCCAATGTTTATATTTTGCCAAATAAAACAAACAAACAAGAAGACGGCCCATCAGTCTGGGCAGCGGCCCAGTTTATAAATCACTATTGTTTATTCAAAAAAAATGAAGTCTCTACAGCTGCTGCTTTGCATCTGAAATTTTCAGACTTCTGTCATTCACCAGAGTATTCAAATTTCCAGCCACTAGATGTCACCGTAACATGATGTTGAAAAGGAAGAGCAGCATGAAAAGTTTAATGACTAAAGACAATCTAGCTTCTTTAATATTTTAAATATTTTAGATTAATTCAAAAAACAAATTTTTTATCAGATAACAGTATAAAGAGGAGTACAAGGTGGCAGGCTATGATTCATGAGGGATACAGTCATTACTAAAGTTAAATACATGTATAAACTTCAAACAGATGGTGAGCAAAAAAAAAAAAAATGCTTTATGTTTGGAATGAAAAAGTATGTCCAAATTTTTAACTGGTAGTGTATGTAAAAGCCTCTGTTCTGACCTTCAGCATTAACAAAACTGACATAAATGTAGTGTAGTGATTCCCAGCTTTTTATAGAAGGAGACTCTGGAATAAACGTCACAGCACACAAAGAAGGAAAAGAGACACTTGACTGAATGAGCTGCAGTAACTTTGTTTTTTTAGGATGTTATATATGGAAAGTGCACGCTGAAATGAAGTACACATAGGTTGCTTAAAAGTGTCTCTGACATATAATTTTCATGTAATATTTCACTACTTCATATCAATTAATACTACATTTACGCCTTGTGGACACTTTTCCACAGATTTCCAATAATAAAGTCTCAAATATGCATATTTATGGAATATTGCTTCACAATTATGAGGAAGGCCCATTTTTTGAAAAGGATATGGAAACAAAAGTGATGTCTGTGGCAGAAACCACGGCAGAAAACGAAGAATCAGATCAAGAATCTGTTGTTTCTGAGGGTTTGTCTCTTTCTGAATGAGAAATCAACTCAGGAGAAGAGACGACATGTTGCTCCCAGCTGAATATGTTTGAGCTGAAATTGGTTCCACAGACTTCAAGTTCTGCTGATCAAACACAGTCAGTCTCGGTGTCATCGTAGATGCAAATGAATTTTATAGATAAACAGCCAGAGCAGAAGAAGGAGAGAAAGAGAAGGAAAAGAGACCAAAATCCACAGAGAAATCAGTCATGGTGTTACTACTGTTGGATCCTGACGTGAGCGCAGGCCCGATTGCACTGCAAATATTTCTCTCTCTGATACGTGTGTGTGTGTGCTGATGTTTATGACGCAGCCTCACAACAGCAGATCATTTCAGAGCCCACAGAAAGATCCTGTTGATCTGACAGCTCCGGCTCATTTACAACAACTCCGGTTGCCTTTTTTTATAATATTCACTTACTCAAAAGTTGCATGTTGAGAGTGAGACATTCGGAAAAGAGGATTTCCTCACTCTTCTTTGCACATATCACTGCTCTTTTTTCTATGTAGTATACAATTACAGACTGTGTTTTTTAATGTGTAACTCATAACTCTGCTGTGTGAATATGGGTTTGACTCGAACTGCAGAGATGAATTCTTTCTTCAGATCAAAATCCAACCCACTGAATCAGAATATACTGTATATGTTAGTCCTTAGAAAATCTTTTATTTCTGCGCGTATGATTCCATCATTCTCTGGATCTGATTTATGGAAACCTGTTAATAAAGCAAACTGACCGCTGGAGATAGACACCAGCTCCCTGCAAACCTTAAACCCTGGATGGATGGATGGATGGATGGATGGATGGATGGATGGATGGATGGATGGATGGATGGATGGATGTTAATAAAGCAGTGTTTCTACAATCCCCTGCTATTATCAATAAAAAACAAGCTCACAAATGCTTTTTAATTTTCATGTAAACAAAGAGCTTCAGAATTCTGAGCTCTGAGAATCTTCAAGCACCTTTGCTGCTGCATGGCGGCTGGATTTTGATTGTTGGTGAACTCAGTTGCTATACAATCTAGTGAAAACAGAAACAGATATTTAGCCTATGTCTGATTGCTGCACGTGGGTGACTCCCTTTTGTTTCCATGGCAATGATAGTTTCCCAGTTTCCATTGCGGATGAATTCCGCTTTCAATGAAGGTGTGTTCACGACTGAAATAAGATTTGTGTGCTAAACACCTTCAAATGGAAACAAGATAAATTACTTTAGGAATTTTATATGACGATATAAGATTTTCTTTTTAACAGAGCAAATAAGAATAAACCAGAAGCAAGTTGTCTGTTTCTCACCGTGCATTAAAAAGCCTGAAACTACAACATTTGTTCTGAGAGAAAAAGACGAAGATTTGACTCAAATCTCTGATTAATTAATGCAACTTTCAGAAACACGTTAGTCCCAGTTTAAAAGCGTGCGCATCACGCAACATGGAGACAATAGAGTGCTGACCTCAGCGCAATCCTCCAGCTTCGTGTGATCTCTGTTTGCAAGAAAAGCACAACATGAGATGAGATGGTTTCGTGTCGGGTCCTGGTTTAGCACTCACCTGGATCTTTATCCTCTTTGCTTTTTGTTTTTCCACTCATGGAGATCTTCTATTTCTTCCTCTGCTGCTCGCTGAATGAAACTTCGGTTAAAAAACGCAGGAACTCGCTTTTACTTTTTCACATCGCTCCGGTTTGAAGCGCACAGGCACAGTATCGGTCCAACTCCTTGAGTCCCTCTCGCTCCTCCATCCCTCTGTCCGCACAGCCTGACTCAGTCTGGATGTCACCATAGAGGCAAACAGCAGGAGCGCTCCCACCATGCGCACTGTGCGCGCGCGCGCGCTCAGAGACAAAGATAGGCAGCATGAATGGGCAAATGTGCGCGCACTGGCAAAGAATGCGCTCACAGGTGGATGTTACCAAAATGGCTTTAAAAACCCAACACGTCTCCCTTGAAAGAAAATTATTTTTCCCCATTATCAATGTTTTATGATAATCTTTTTTAATAAAAAATATAATGAGGTTCCACCTGAAGGTGACAATGTTTGATTCACGTTCCTATTTATTTAATAATATCTGCGTAAACGTGATGGATTTTTGAAAAGTGACACAGTTTATAAATTAATTTCTGTAATAATTTACAGGAACCACTAAAAATCTGCCTGTCATCTGGTATTAACACCCCAAATAAACACTTTAAGAGATTCTTGTCCTGTTGGTGTCTTTTAGACCCTTTTCTAAAGTTATCAGAAGTTGTCGTAGCACATAAAATATGGAGATAAAAGAAGAATTTAGTTTGAAACTGGAGGTGAAACTACTTTTTTCATTACATTAAAACATTGTTGGAAATGTGTTTGAGCTCCCCTGAAAGATCAATATATTAATTAGACTGTTTAAAGTCTAATTAATGCAGATCCATCTGCAAACTCAAACAAAAACTATGCAAATTAACTAGTTTATTGATCAATTAATCAATTTAGTGCTGAACAAGGACCTTAACAAGCAAGAGTACAAATATATGTATGTCATGATTGTATGTCTTTGATGTAATGAAAAATGAATAAGTGCAAAATACAAAAACTACAACATGCCATCATTTCTTATTTTGTGAGGGTTGAATGAAGAGTTTGTTTCAGGACCTCTGAGGCTTGTTTAAATTCAAGTCCTTGATGAAAGTCACATACATTTTAGCTGACTCAAGCAGTTAAACATCAAGCTTCAGACCATCTAGTTGTTTTTGCAAGATCTTAATGAAATCTTTCAAATAGCTTTTGGAATGTTTATTGTGAATTAGATTAAATTGATCATTGTGATTTATTTGTTTAATTTTCTTAGCATTTTAATTCTGATGCAGTTTTTTCATCATGTTTTAAGGTGTTTCCTCAAAGGTCCATATTCAGTCAATTGTAAATTGGTTCATTTTTCAGAAGAACAAAGATTAATGATTTTATTTTGTTTGTTCAGTTTTTCAAAAATAAGCAAGAGAAATGTGGTGCTTGTTGTTTTAAAGTGTCTCTGACATTATTTTTAGTGCTGTCAAAATTAACATGTTAATTTGTGTGATTAATGTAAAGCATTTAAGATGTCATAAAAATTATGCAATTAATGTAGTTGTATTTATGTACTGTGACTTTTGAGCAGCCAAATCATGCTGCCTGCTGTCTGCCAACAGCCAAAAAAAAAAGAAATAGAAGACAAACAAACCACATTTTTATTAGTAAAAGACAGCCGCAAGTGTAACTTGCACAATTTGTAAATTTTTTTTGCAGAAGCAATTAGTCGCGGACGTATGTGAGTAAAATTGAAGAGTGACAACTGGAAAAGTCTGATCTTCTTTATATTTCATCATGTCAGAGCAACTGGTTAGATACCCGGAGTCCTTTTAAAGGGACTGTATCATGCTATTTTACAGTTTTCAACATCTGGGATCGGTACATATATGATAAAACCTTACTGTTTGAGTTATATTCACTTCATTTGTCCTGAAATATAACTTATATTCTCGAGTTATTCTGTGACCTGGAAGTAAAAACGCTCGGTTTACCTAAAACCCCGCCTCCCAACTCTGAGTGCGATTGGGCTGTTTAGAAACACTAAATAAACTCCTGTAACTCCAGTCTTATGACTGGATGCGATCCGACCCAGGAGATGACACCAAGACTGGGATCGGACGGGTGAAGTGAGACAGGTCATAGGTGAGGAGCGGGTTTCTGGAGGCAGCGACCGTAGTCGCTGACTGCGAGACCAGCAGCCAAGAACGAGGCGGACAGAGAGAGAGAGAGATCGACCTGGACAGGTCTGAGGTCTGAGGCTGGATTAATGAGGCGGTTAAACTGCAGCACGGAGGCTAACAGGAGCTCGTGGCAAACAGGACGTATGACTGAGCGCTGGCAGGGTGAGTGACTGTGTCTTTTATCCGGTGGTGGGATGGCCTGCGGTGACGTGGAGCTCAGCTGTAAAGCTGGATTCATACTGATATGTGATTAGCAGGGTCGAGTTGATAAGTCTTTATTAGCAGCTCATGCTAATAAAGAGCAATAGGTGGTTGAAGTGTGGGAACTCTGGGCTGTAGGTTTGACATCTGCCGTGATGAGCTCCTGACAAATTGTTTCGGACTCTCACAGCTCACCTCGTGCCTACTACAGGGGCAGCAGGGATTGGTCAGGAACTTCCTGATACGACACTGTGACGTAAAGGGGCTTAATTCAGCCTTTTTACATGAGCGAGTAAAGCAGCTGCTCAGAGCGCAGATTTCAGGAGGATTACTCGGGAATGCACAAATTAAGCCAAAAACCACTCTGGAGGTCTTTTAAATAAAGAAAAAGCATCACAACATGGTTAAAAGCTCCAAAAAGTAGATTTTTCATGATACAGGACCTTTAAAACAGCCCATACATTAAAGAGTCCCCCCTCCAGATTATAAGGCCTGCCCACACTTCCTGTTTTAAAAAATGCCTCATAAAGAGTAATTGACTGATGGACCAGCGTACACACAACAAGTCCTGCATAAGCCTGTTAATGACCCGATGAGCTGCTCATCTACATCTGCATCTGCATCTGCAATGCAGATTGGAATCTGGTGTGCTGAAGCAGGAAAACATCTAAAACATGCAGGATAGTGGCCCTCGAAGCCTGGCATTGGACACCTCTAATGTCGCTTTTCCACCGACAGAACACGGTGCGGCTCGGTTCACTTTAGCCCCCTGCGGACCCTTTTCCACCGCCTTTCTCGGGTCTAAACCGCGTCATTCCGCGCCAACCCGGACTCTTTTTTCAGACCACCTCCTCGATGGTCCGAAGCGGCCCAAAGCGGGCCCACACGCCCACCTGTCTACTGATTGGTCCAGTAAACTGCTACCAGTGACACGACTACCTACGTAGTGGTAGCCCCTGATTGGTCCGGCTGTGTGTGGTGTTCACGTGGTGTGATTCAGAAGCGCTCCCGCAAAAGGCTTTAAAATAAACTCCCAGCAACCATACAAATA
This sequence comes from Pachypanchax playfairii, assembly GCA_006937955.1. Taxonomy (NCBI): domain Eukaryota; kingdom Metazoa; phylum Chordata; class Actinopteri; order Cyprinodontiformes; family Aplocheilidae; genus Pachypanchax; species Pachypanchax playfairii. Next base: position 143,072 of record SSNP01000124.1, on the reverse strand, counting down.
TTTTATTTTAAAATAAAATTGACTTTGGACAATGGCGACTTCCTCCACAAGAACCAAAAATCAAACCAACCAAAATGAACCATAGACAGAGTGCAAAGTACAAAAACACACGTATATCTGCCATTGTTGTTGTTGTTTCACGAGCTGTGACGTCGCGGACAAAGACTTTTGCGCGCCACTTTTCATAGCCAGATGGGCACGCCCATATCCCCACTTACGTCCGCTTTATGTTTCCACTGCCTCAAGCGAGTTGATCCGCGCTATACTGTACTGCTCTCAAGCGCGCCGTGCCGATTTGTCGGTGGAAAAGGGGCATAAGAGGATCAAAGGAAAAGACAGTGTCTTGTGGAAAACTTAAAGACACCAAGCTCTACAAATAAACAGGTAACTGAAGCTTGCTAATAAAAAAAAAACTGAAAACAAAAGCAAGAAGTAACCGGTGTGATAGATTTACTGTCAAAGAACAACCGAGAGAAGACAAAGGCTTAATCGGCACGACCTAGATCAGTGACACAAAATCAGAAAGCACTTTTGGTAAAATTCTCGAACCTCATATGGAAAATCTTAATAGAATGCCTTAGAGTTTAATCTGTTTTTTCATGGACAAAAATCGTCCTTTTGTCCATGTTGATTATAATTCCCTCTGTCTCTTGCCATGAATTTATCTGGTTTAGAAAAAATAAGTCTGCAACATGGAGTCATGTTTTTGACTCATAGCTACCAAATGTGCACAGCTGGTCCTCTGCCAGAGTTTCTTCTATAGATCACTGATCAAAGACCAGCTGCTCCTTTAGAACAAAAAGTGCTTCATAGATCAGTTTCCGTTCTCAACAGCAGAAGTTACTCTGACATCATTCTCCCAAAAATGAGTAATTTATTCAGATGTTCCCATTTGAATCTCATGTTTGTCTTTTTGCATGTGTGGGTTTCATTCCACGTCTGAAGAGAAAACAGTGCTGCACATTTAAACACTTTATTTCTTTGTATCTCTCTGAGGTTTTCTGTCATCTTTTAAAATGAATTTAATCCTATTCCAGAATTTCTTGAGGTCTTTTAAAGCTATTCTTTGAAATTTAATTGATTTTTACAAATTTTCAGTTCAGTCCTTGTACCTGAGCATGACAGCAGTGCAGTTTGGGCTATGATGAAAAAGAAAAAAGTTGATAAGTGCACTTATCAACTTTTTTCTTTTCTCCATGGAGGACAAAAAACAAAGTGTCAAAACAAAACCAACTAGAAAGCGCACGAAGGGCTCAGACCTCAGCAAAGCAGCTCATCCCACCCAATGTGATTTACAATCAGTATCATCTTTAATTTTACCAAAACATTTTGGATTTTTTTGACCATGAAAACATACCTTTAAAATCTGGAATCACTTTGACATTATGGTTTCTTTAATCAGGAAAAATTACATTTCCACAATGGCAATCTTGGCTCGCACCCAAAATCTGACCTGTCCTTATGCTATTTACAGACTATCCTGGATATTTCAATCATATCCATTCACAACAGTGAGTTGGCAGGGTTACAACCTCGACAGGTTACCAGGGCCACATAGAGATCTGGGGACAATTTAGAGTTGCCAAGTAATCTAACAAGCATGTTTTGGATCTGTAGGAGTAAACAGGAGTCCCTGGAGGAAACCCATGCATGCACGAGTCGATGCAGAAACATCCTGACATGTTTTGAATATAAGACCCTATTGATGCAAGGCAACATAACTACTAGCTGTACCACTGTGCATGCACATAAATGTATAAACTACTGCCACCCAAAACATAAAAAAGCAGAGATAAAGAGCAGATTTATAATAGTATCTGAACAAACCTGGGGAAAAGCAAAGACCTGACATTACAGGCCTGCAGCCAGATTTGGAGTCTCTCACTGAACTATCAATATGGTAACTCCACAAATCTTTCAGCAGTTCAAGAAAATATGATTTTGCATGAATTCTGCAGAAATAATGAACGGTATGTTTAGATATAATAAAGTATTTCACTTCAGTTGTTGTAATTTACCTTCTACAAGCCGTAAATGGAACAAATTTGTCTAAATGACCCTGCTCACATTATTTTATTTTTGCAAAGATCATGAAACAGTTTTAAAAATTAGAATTATGCAATTTATTATATGACAAATGCATGTATAAAAAAAGATTCTATAATATTACTGCAATGATGAAATGTTGCTTTGTTAAGGATTAGGATGCCCATCGAGAGATTATCTAGCAGTTCCTGGTTTTAACCCACTTTTCTCTGTTTCTGTCTGTCCACTTCCATCTGAGATGATGTGAGTGGTCCCTTCCTCCACAGCTGAAATAGTTTGTCCCAGAACACCAATCAGTTAAGGAGCATCTCTTTGTAATTCTGCCTAAAGAAGTAGTAAACAAACTGATTTTTACCCTCCCTAAAAGTTTCCAGGCTGTGGTGTTGATAAATCTAAAGTTTAGCTTTCTTATGAAGAGAGGACTAACCCCCCCCTCACCCTATTAGAGTTATCCTCACTCAATAAATCACACCAAGGCCACTGCTGCTAACGAGCCACCATCTCAATGCCAGCTGATCTGCTGACAGCCACAGTGATTTGTCCACAGCTGTGCCCAGTGTAACTCAAACTCTAATCGCACAGCTGTCAATACTCGTCACTGGAGCCAGGAGATCAGCTGTTTTTCACCTCAGTGAGTGAACTGCAGTTTGATTCTCTCCTGCTGTAGTTAAAAGGCTCTAAGCTGATTTGCATGCAGTAACATTTGGTCACTCAAACTGTGACGCTGTCTAAAATCTGGATGCATTACCAGTGGGTTTATTTGTTAATGTGCTCTTGTCAGCAAGATTCTGCAGAATGTGATTTCAGTGAGGATTTCGTATCAAGCATTAGTCTCTAAAGTCCATTCAGATTTGGTTTCATCGTTAATATCCTCATGTAATACAGAACTAGGGAAAGCATAAGATCAGAGAAGGCAAGAGTGAAGTCCAAGAATTATATAGCGCGTGTAATTAATGAACACAAAGCAGGTGTGCTAATTAACAAATAAAGATCTGGTACAGAGAGAAGCAGTAGTAAACGCAAACTAAAACATGTCAAAAACAAAGAAATAAAAGGATACATGAAACAAAAGCAATGAATTTACCCAGGATCATTTTACCATACAGTTAACAAGATCTGTAAATTTTTCATAAAAAATTAAAATAAAAAAACATTCGTTTTAAAGGTACGAGAGGGCAATTTTTACACCAACAACTGGAGTAAACATAAAATATAAGAATGAAATTTGGACATATTTTTTTGCTTCAGTTCATTGTTTGCACACTTGTTTTAAGAAACAGATCCATCCATCAATTTTCCATGTTCAGTTCTCTATCTTCCCTGGTCAGACAAACAACCATACCAATACACACCTAGAATGTCAGATCTAAACTGAACCCAAAGAGCACCACAACCAGATTCAAGGCAAACAGTAACAGTCTTTATTGAAAATTGTATTTAAGCAGGAACCCCTCTTGTGACTGGCGTTTACGGGATCCGTGGAGGGTCTGTGTGGTGAAGAGGGAAGGTAGGAGATTGGTAATTGTCTCAGGTGCATGTGAACAGTACCTTGTTTGTTTCTCTCTTGCAGGAGGAGATTCCAGGTGGAGCACCACACCAAGGAATGACGCCATATGCCAGCAGAGGTAAGCTCCCACATGTAGGCTAGATGGTTATGAAGCTAGAAGGTGAGTAAAATGTTTGCTGCAGGAGACAGGAGAATGTAGGTTCGGAATGCACAGGTAAGTTTCAACAGAGAGCGGGCAGACAGAGAATGCAGCACCAAGCTCTAGCATCAGGCTACTGGTAGGTCGAAAAGTAGCAATTGGCATACTTCCAGTAAGCCGAGGCTACCCATACATGTGACTTAAGCAGTCCAAGTCAAAACACAGAGTCCACAAACAGAACAAATCCAAAGGAGAATCCAAATCCATGAATCAAAGAGAAGGTCCCTTACTGTAAGGCCGAGTACAGGCTGAGTCAGAGACATGAGCAGTGTCGATGAGGCAAAGTCCAGATCTAGTGTCTGTGTGTTCTGAGATCAGGTTCACTTCCAGTGAGTGGCAGGCAAGTGGCACTTTTGTCCAAGGTCAATAAACATGCTCAAAGCATGAACTTAGCTGAACTTACACCTGAAGAACTGCAGCAATCCCAGATCATAGCACTGCCTTCACAGGTGTGTTCAGGAGGTAGTAGGCATGATGGATACATCACTTTTTCTGCCTCTCTTCTTACCCTGATGCGCCCATCACTCTGGAACAGTGTGAATCTAGATTCATCAGACCCCTTGATCGTTTTCCATTGCTTCAGAGTCCAATCTTTATGCTCCCTAGCAAATTGAGCCTTTTTTCCTGGTTAGCCTCACTGATTATCACTTAAACGTATCTAGAGATGATGGCGGCGCAAGCAGTTGCAGCTGCTTTGAGCTCTCTCTATCGGTGCACGTTTTTCATGTTTTTCGTGTGTATTTTTGCGTGTTGTTCGTCAGTACCAGACTCGGATTACCACTATAACCGTATGGACTTACTGGACATCGGTTATCAACAGAAAATGACTGTTTGCAGTGACTTTTATTGCACCCACAACATTCACGATGAGCTTGCGAGACCAGCGGGGTCTCCGTGGATTGTCATTGGGTCTGGAAGGCGGTGAAGACGGCGTCACGAGAGGAAGCAAAAGCGCGGCTGCAGAGCTGGTCTGCTGACCAGGCTGAGGAAAGAGCCACTCAAACCTCCTCTACCAAGCGTCTACCTCTCCACCGCCAGATCCATAGTAAACAAGACGAATAATTTGGAATTACAGCTGGCTGGAAATCGCTACGTTCGTGAATGCTGTACATTAATCATCACAGAGACCTGGCTACATACGCTAATACCCGATGCTACCGTACAGCTAGCAGGCAGCACGCTACACAGAGCCGACAGAACTAGTGACTACGGGCAGGAAAGAGGTGGCGGACTTTGCATCTATGTGAACGAAGTTTGGTGTAACAACAGTACTGTATTGGGCAGACATTGTTCTCCGGACCTAGAATTCATGTCGGTGAGATGCAGACCTTTCTTCCTACCCAGAGAGCTAACTGCTGTTGTCGTCACAGCCGTTTACATACCACCGGACGCTAATGTAAGCACCGCTCTCTCTCTGCTGCTTGACGCCATAAACAATCACCAGGGTGCCTACCCTAAAGGCGCGCACATCATTGCAGGTGATTTCAATAAGGCAGACCTCAGGACTATTTTACCAAAATTTCATCAAATGAAATGCTTAACCAGGGAAGGTAAAACTTTGGACCATGTTTACTCTAACCTCAAGAATGCTTACAAAGCCATACCCCTCCCCCACATAGGCCGGTCAGACCACCTCTCTATCCTCCTGGCCCCTGCATACACCCCCCTCAGCCGACAAACAAAGCCCCAAAGACAGACCATCATCACCTGGCCTGATGATGCCCTCCCCCAACTCCAGGTGATAGGGTAGAGAAAGGACATCAATTATACACGTTCATTCTTTAAAGATCTTTTCTGTGTTACTTATGTGTGCAGGTGCTCATGCAGGCCTCGCTATCTGATTGTTTTAGTTACATGCTCTTTCTTTCCCACTGCTGTTTCCCAGAACCTCCTGTTTGTAATCCAAGGTCACTGTTAAACAGCTACAGGTGGCTCCACTGATTTGGGAGTGACGATTTACTGTTATCTGTTCTGTGTCTAATGAGAATAAAAAGACTGAGCTGGGGGAGGTGGTCAGAGTTGGTGTTTGAAGGGAACTGACACACTCTCCCCAGCTGGGTTATTGAACCAACCTTCTTGAGTGATCGCATTTCTTATATTTATAATAATGGAAGGTTTTAATAAAATAAGGAAAAAACCTAACATTTTCTTGGTGCCGTGAACCCGTTTCGCAACATACTCCATCGCTGACGGAAGAGGACGACAGCTGAAGACCGCATGCGGCCAGGAGAGTCATAGGACCCTGGTGGAAAGTCCCGGGGGCTGAATTGCCAGCTGGGCCAGCTGGATAGGTCGACCTCAACCGCCAACGTGGAATTGACGCGATTCGAGCGAGAAGAATACATCACTCAACAAGGGGTAAGAAGTGCTGGTTTCGTTGTTTAAACTGTTTGGTGTATGAGCTGTGTTTTAAAGTGAAGCAAGTTGTGTTTGGGACTGCAGGACCGTTATTGAGAGTATTGTCAGTATTGTACGCACTGCCAACGTCCGCATCAGGTGTTTAAACCTTTGCTTCGAGTAATGTCAAGTAGTGTCAGTGTTTTCCCTGGTGGACTGATGTCGTTCGAGCAGTATGCCTCTGCAGTCCGTACTTCAATAACTCCTCCCAAAGCATTTGTGTTTGCATAAAATCCACTATACGATCATAGTATGTTTAACAATGTGTTGAAACCGAGTGACTGGCCACGAGATCAAAGGATTGCTGTTTGTGTGGCAGTTGTTGTCGCTGTTCGGGTCCTTGTCATTGTAATTGGGATAGATGTCGCAGGACATCGGTAATATTTAAGTCTGTACAGCAATAAATTGTTTGAACGATGGGAAACTCACAGTCAACTGCTGATTTGACTGGTGATGTGAAATACATGTATTTGAAGGACCCAGATAACGTGAAGTTCTTGTTGAAATAGCAGAAGAAATATGATGTTGACAGGAAGTGGAGCAACCAGTAACAAAAACAGTAAAATCAGAAGAAATAATAAGAGGAACAAATGTGTTGAAACAGCTTTTGAGGACGCCCGAGGATAGAATTGTTATTTGCGTTATAACGTTCGTAGCTCTTGTTGTGATTCTAATTCTGATTGGTGTTGAGATCGGCACATCTCAAAAGAGTAAATTAATTAACTGCGCAGTACTCTATTCACTCTATTTGGTTCCGTGTAAGCGATTTTGAACTTCTGTGTGTAAGAGAAAGCCTGGTACCATGTATGTGTGTGTCTGTCCTGTCTATCTGTAAATGTGTGTGCGCTGTCTATCTGTGAATATGTGTGTGTGTGTGTGTGTGTGTGTGTGTGTGTGTGTGTACTCATGTCTGTATCAACAGAGACAGGCTGCTATAGCTGTTAAAAAGACTGAAGAATACTGTGTGGAGATTCTCATCTTTTATACATTTATGTAATGAATGTGTGAGAGATCAGGTGTCTATCCCAGACGATTAGTTGATCAGTGAAATTCATACAGACTAGTTTGCCTGATTCTGAGGAGGAAAATAATAAAATAATAAATATATGGATATATATAAAAGGCCTGAATATATAATAATAATAATAATAATAATAATAATAATAACAAGCTTGTATTAAAATAGAATCCATCATTGGGGAGTTGATGCAAAGAACTACATGAAACTGATGGAAAGTTTAGCCTCTATGTGTGTTATTAGTAGGAAGATAACTAACAATAAAACTGAAAAAGAGACGACGTCTTTTAAGAGATGACAAAATTTTATTCTAATTTAATAACAACCTATAACACACTCACTAAACCTTTAAATGCTTCAATGTATGAAAAAGAGATTTTTCTTTCATCTGTCTGAGAGACATTATATAATGACAAAGATTTGGCTGATTTGGAAATAATAATAACTACTGATATTTCACCCATAGACCTTCAAAGGCTCAAGAGGTGGAACTGTTTAGGTATTTAGTAAAAGACCTTTACCATTATGGTTCCAGAAAGTACTCTAAATTTACAATACAATTTTTTGTGCTTGTTTATCTTGTCCTGTCAGTACAAGACAAAATACTCACTAAATTGACTCTCAATACTGCTCATTTACAGGATCTGATTGGAAATATTAAAACCTTTGTGTAGACTTGTAGGTGTTTTAAAATGAATGCATTTTGTTTTAGTTTCTCTTAATTTGGTCAG
>SSNP01000124.1:63413-133759 GCA_006937955.1 Pachypanchax playfairii | reverse complement strand
AAGCTGCAGAGAGTGCTGGACCTCTAATTTGGGCAGTGGTGAAGACCTGCTACAAAGGGGAGTGGCCTTTTAGTGGTCACTCATCTCAACCCAGGTGAAGAAACCAACAACACCCTGTTCATTTAGCTTCTAGGGGCTCTGGTGGCTCTGTAGCCTAGCAACAATGGGATCTCCACATGCCAGGTGGATTCTCTGTTGTGTTGTGACTGCAGTATGTCTGACTACATGGTGGTGTCTGTCTCCTCCACATGGGACGGGAAGCTCCACCCCTCGGAAAAGACGAGAATACCAGGAAAAGATTGACAACTGGCTTACATCACATCCAAACCCTCATGGTGGTCCGAACCTCTAGTATCAGTATCAGAAGATGCTCGCAGATGACAAGAATGTGAGTGGTTGTTATGTTTGCTCTGTGATGCCCAAATCGTCTCAACAACCCATCTTCTACAGACGCAACATGTCTTCCAAGGACTCAACGTGCTTTTGTGGATTGACATCAAGTGACCATACTCTTATCATCAGCGCCAGACGAGTGTACGAAGCCCATTATCACCGAGAAAGAAGATCCATCGTGTTCTCACCACACGATCCCATCTGGGGGCGTGATGTTCCTCCTGAACACAAGCTCTGGACAGATGGACAAAAAGTGAGACAAAGGGAGATCGACGCTATGAAGGCCATGATTCTGCAACACCGGTTTGTGCTGGACACCCTCAAAGATGAACGAGGTGGCGTTTGCGTAATGACAGGCACAACCTGTTGCACCTACATTCCTGGAGAAAATGACACCCACATCCAAGACAACATGGATTCACTGAGGAACCTTCAGCGAACGGTTCTAGAAGACTCACATCCCAGACTTTGAACCTATGGGCCTGGTTCACATTTGGACCTTGGTGGCAGATGTTGTTGAAGTTTTGTATGCCATTCCTTTCAGCAGTGATACTCTTCTGTGTATTTTTCAGCTGTGTTCTACCATGCATCAAGACTATGATAATTAAAGCTACCACAAATGCCCTGGTATCATATCAAATGCTTTCTTTACAGGATGATGACGTTAAAGAAGATGGTTACAACACTGTGTGAAGGATTATGTTTTGTCTGTCACAATTAATGACACTGTTGTCGAAAATGTGAAAACAAGAGGCAACACGTAGTTACTTTGTGACTACTCATTTTTTTATTAGTCTCTTTACTTTCTCACACACGTATATCATTTTTAAGAAATTTTATCACTCTTCTTAATCACACTGCAATCACATATATACATTACTTTCTATAAATTTTATCACTCTTTGTATTTTTACTGCACTCACGTGTATAATTCAGGGGGGAATTGATAGGGTAGAGAAAGGACATCAATTATACACGTTCATTCTTTAAAGATCTTTTCTGTGTTACTTATGTGTGCAGGTGCTCATGCAGGCCTCGCTGTCTGATTGTTTTAGTTACATGCTCTTTCTTTCCCACTGCTGTTTCCCAGAACCTCCTGTTTGTAATCCAAGGTCACTGTTAAACAGCTACAGGTGGCTCCACTGATTTGGGAGTGACGATTTACTGTTATCTGTTCTGTGTCTAATGAGAATAAAAAGACTGAGCTGGGGGAGGTGGTCAGAGTTGGTGTTTGAAGGGAACTGACACACTCTCCCCAGCTGGGTTATTGAACCAACCTTCTTGAGTGATCGCATTTCTTATATTTATAATAATGGAAGGTTTTAATAAAATAAGGAAAAAACCTAACACCAGGACTGCTTTAAACAGACACAGTGGGAGACTTTCCAGCATGAGGACCTGGCTACATTCACAGACACTGTACTATCCTACATCAAGTACTGCGTGGGGATGGTCACTGTGGAAAAGACTATTCAGGTGTACCCAAACCAGAAGTCGTGGATGACCAGCCAGGTCCGCTCGCTCCTCCGGGACCGTGATGCAGCCTTCAGATCTGGTGACAGAGCGCTCTACAGCGCAGCTCAAGCCAACCTGAGGAAAGGCATCAAGACCACCAAAGCAGACTACAAGGAGAAGATAGAAGGGCAACTCAACAACCCCCGACAGGTGTGGAAGAGCATACAGTCTCTTACCAACTACAAAGGCTCTGTCGCGACGCCTGGGGTCTCAGACGCAGCACTGGCAGAGGAGCTTAACAGCTTCTTTGCACGCTTTGAGACCCAAGCTCAGAAGCCAGCCACACCACTCCAACCCCCACCACAACCCACACCAACCTCAGACAACCCCCCACTCACTGTGGAGCTGGAAGACGTGAGACGCGTGCTCCGTGCCATCAACCCCAGGCAGGCCACAGGACCTGATGGAGTACCAGGGAGAGTACTCAAGGCATGCACTGACCAGCTAGCTCCAGTCTTCACTGACATCTTCAATCTGTCACTGGAACAAGCCACCATCCCAGCCTGCCTAAAATCAACTACCATCATTCCAGTCCTCAAGAAGTCACCCACAGCCACCCTCAACGACTTTCACCCAGTTGCTCTCACACCAGTCATCACTAAGTGCTTTGAGAAACTGGTGCTGAGTCACATCAAAGCTTGCCTTCCTCCCACGCTTGACCCGCACCAGTTTGCATACCGGCCAAACAGATCCACAGAGGATGCAATAACCACTCCATGCTGCACTGAGCCACCTGCCGAAAAAGGAGAGCTATGTCAGGATGCTATTTATTGACTACAGCTCTGCCTTCAACACAATAATTCCGGACATTCTCATCCCCAAGTTGGCCAACCTGGGACTCCCACCCACCACCTGCTCCTGGATAAGGGACTTTTTAATCAACCACCCCCAGCAGGTGAAGCTTGGTACACACCTCTCATCCCCCCGCACACTCAGCACCGGCTCACCACAAGGGTGTGTATTGAGCCCGCTGCTCTATTCTCTGTACACACATGACTGCAGACCCACCGACCCAGAGAACATCACTGTGAAGTTTGCGGATGACACAACGGTGGTGGGGATGATCACAGAGGGGAATGAGACGGCCTACACAGATGAGGTCCAGAGTCTCAGTGAGTGGTGCGCCTTGAACAACCTGGTGCTAAACATCTCCAAGACTAAGGAACTAACCCTGGACTTCAGATGGAGTAAAACCTCCCTGGCCCCCCTGTACATCAACGGCGAAAACGTGGAGCAGTTGGAGACCTTCAAGTCCCTGGGGGTCCACATCGCCGCTGACCTCTCCTGGAAAACCAACACCACAGCTCTGGTCAAGAAGGCGCAGCAGCGACTCCATTTCCTGAGACTGCTCAGGAAAGAGCAACTCAACACTGACCTGCTGGTGTCCGTCAACCAATCAGCCATAGAGAGCCTACTGACCTATGCTCTCTCAGTGTGGCACTCAAGCTGTACAGGAGCTGACAGGCACAGACTGCAGAGGGTAGTCAATGCCGCACAAAAGATTATTGGCTGCCCTCTACCCCCCCTAACCTCCCTCTATAACTCTCGATGCCTAGGCAGAGCCAGAAGCATCATAAAGGACTACACACATCCCAGCTTTCACCTCTTCAACTTGCAGCCATCGGGCAGACGCTACAGAGCCATATCAGCCAAAACAAACAGACAGACTCAGAGACAGTTTCTTCCCAAGGGCTGTCTCCATACTCAACTCAAGTTTACACTAAAAAGAACTGTCATGCCAATGGAAATATAATCACCATCACACAGTTACCAAGAACTTTGCACTGACATATCATAGCAGATTTGCACTATTTCAACCAAAACTACCTGTTAACTGCCCACTCGCTCAATCTGTTTAATTGTTTTCTCCCAAACTGCACATCTAACCGCTCAGTCACTTTAGCACAACCGTTGCAATGTTTACGAATAGTTATTTGTAATTTTATATTTTATACTTTTATATTCCATTTTAGCTTTTTATATTTTACTTACATTATGTTCAAGTTATGTGTGCACTATATAGAGAAGCTTCAAATCTCATTGCACCTTGTACAGTGACAATAAAGGCTTTCTATTCTATTCTATTCTATTCTATTCTATTCTATTCTATTCTATTCTATTCTATTCTATTCTATTCTATTCTATTCTCTACTAGTGGTTTTCTTACAGTTATACAGCTGTTCAGTCCCAATCCCTTGAGTTCCCTTCACATTGTGTGCGTGGAAATGCTCTTACTTTCACTATTAAACAGCTGAGTTCGGCTGTTGTTTTTCTTCGATTCAGTTCCACCAAACGTTTAAGTGATGACCTCCAGGTTTACACAGATGTCCTGGTTGAAGAAAAAGTTATGTTACTCAGATCAGGATTTATTTCTTTCAACTTCAAGAATGGGAAGGAAGCACAACTGGACTCAAGCACTGGAACTTTTCAATGAGCTAAATTCAGAGGATGCATCTGCTTTCTTTACAAAAGATAGCACTTCTTTGAGTGATGATTCTATGTGGGATGAAACCTTCACTCTGGGACCAGGATTCAATCCAGAGAAGGAGAATCATGGAAAAGATACAGGAGAGGAGATGGAGAAGAACTGGGGGGGGTGGCGTAGTAATGATCCTTTATGGATTTGAGCAGTGGCGGCCGGCCAATAGAGGGCGCTAGGGCGCCGCCCCACCACTTGCCACTCTCCACAAAAAAAAACAATGCTAATAAAATACTTCAAAATATACGGGTATATATTTCTGATATAAATAGGATATATATTACATAGTGTGTTTAAAGTTATTTTATTCATCCATGCTGTCTATGGTCAGAGCCTACGGTTATTGGTCACGTGTTTCCTCCTCAGGGCGCAGAAATCTTTGCTCACAGACTCTCGCTTTAAGTTGGACATGCGCAGTTGTGTCTCTTCAATACAAACAGATTGGAGCTTCTCAGGCGTGGCCAGCCTGCGCCCAAAGCTGAGTGCAGCTGGATTTACATGTCACTGCCCTCGCGCCGTGATGTCACTGTCACCGTCGGTCACAAGGCGCGGCGGAGTGATTTCAAGTTTGTGCGGGAGATGGAGACGAACAAAGGAGAACGAAGCAAAATGGAGACGGAGAAATTAAACAATTCTGTGAAGTCGCTTAAAAAATTTTCATTTGAGAGGAGAACATTTCAAGAGAAGCTTGAGGTGAAGCAGCTTGGACCTGATCAGCCGGACATCACCATTCGCCAGCAGTCCAAAGACAGAGGACGAGAGTATACTTGATCTTTTTCAAGGACCTGGTTCGAGAAAAAGGCTTGGCTAACTGAATGTAATGAAGCTAATGCTTTATTCTGCTTTCCCTGCCTCCTTTTTCAAATGGCAGGATCAGACCCAGCTTGGATTCAGACAGGTATGACTGATTTAAAGCACTTTTCAGAAAAAGCAAAGAAGCATGAACAAACTGGGATCCACATGCAAAATGCTATGCGGTTAGCCATGCTTGGGAAAACGAATTTGGGAAAAGCTATTTTTTTATGATTATTTTGTGAGCTATAGCCCCCCCTGGATAAAATGACACCAGCCGCCACTGGATTTGAGTAGCAGCATCGCCTGGTCCCGAAGCCTCACAATGGCCTTGCCTTTCAGCCACCAGAAATCCATCATCCCAGGATCACTGGGTCCACATACCCACATATACAGTAGTCACACAGTAAAACACACATACCCGAACATGCAAGTTTGTTATAAATTGTCAATATTTTATGGTTGTTCTGATACATCAAATTCAAATTGTTTCTGATAGATTAAATTAATCAACACAGAAAAAAATGCAACTTTATAACTTTTTGGATAAAGATGCAAGTTTTACTTCCAACTTTCTTTTTTTCCCCTCACATACATACACACATAAATGTAAAAGAGCAAACACACACACTTTGACCACTCAGGAGAGTAAACAGTGTGTTGCTGTACTTTGGAGCTGTGGATGAGTCTTCCCGGCAGTGATTTGGCCCTTGAATCAAAACGAGACTGAAAACAACAAAATGGCCAGAGTTTTTTTTCTGATTTTTATTGCTACTTTTTGTTTGAAGGTGTATGGACTGGGTGCTGAGGTTCAAGAAAAAAACACAGGTAAACCTCAACATAACTTCTATTGATTGGCCGAATCAGACTCAGCCAATGTTTTAATTAAAAACGTTTAGATACTACTACTACTACTACTGTCATTTAGCAGACACTTTTATCCAAAGCGACTTACATTGAGAGAACATACAAGCAAGAAATCAAAGAGAAGGAAACAATATAAGGAGGTGGACTGTTTGGAGTCCAGTTTAATTCCGACGCTGATACATCAAGTGTATCAAATTTTTTATTTTTATTTTTTTTTTGTAGAGATAAACTCCCAAATCGCTATCATAAATCATAAATCAATTCCTCATTAAGACTGAAAGTGTTCTTTAAAGAGGTGAGTCTTAAGTCTGCTCTTAATAATCTTAGATAAGGGGTGATGACCAGGCTGCTGACGATCAGATATTTTTGAAAGTCAGAAACATTAACTCTAAAAGGAAAATTAATCTATAAGAGTTGTGTTTTCTATTGAAGCCACTAATCTACTCTAGCTTTAAAAATGTGTCTTCTTTATCTTAAAGTATAACTTTTTTCAGCTACAAACAAATAACACAAGATGTGTTTGGTCTTCTCTATTTCATTTGCTAATACATGAACAGATACCTGTAGGAGATAGAGTAATCAGTTCTGACTGTACTGACAAGCTAATGGTTGAGGCCAAAATGGATGTCTCCTGCCTTACAGAGGCCATTCCTTTAAAAATGTTTTTTCTGAGGTTTCTGTTGAATATTTTAGCTCTACAGGTGTTCTTACCTTCATACTGGGTGTGAAAATGGCCCAGTAACTACTCTTTCAGTTTTTATTTCTCAAACTACGCAGGTGGCAATAACACCCAAGTTCGAAAAGCCTGTATGTGTTTCATCACAAGTCCTTTGCTCATTTCATCAGCTCCTGCAGTTGAGACCACGCCTAGCAATCTGCTGGCTAAAAGCTGTAGCATAAAGACGTATCAAACCGGAAGAGACTCGGTGTGCTGTTGCCATGCGCAGCGGGGAAGGAAACATAAAGCCGTGCTCTCATAGGCTAGTTTGTTAGCCAATCTGAGTCCAGCAAATTTGCATAATGGTTATTAATGAGTTGTGCCTGAAGCCTGACGAATCTTCACAGACAGATTGAAAGGTCTGTTAATCAGTGTTTCCTAACATTTTTTAGATATAAAATGTTTCATATTACAGGTTATTACTTCAGAAATAACCACAAAGTCATGAAATTTGTGTGAAATGTTGTTTCATAAAACTGTTGTCTTAAAAATTTGATCATTTTTGCACTGCAAATAAAAACCCAGCCTGCAGTGAACCGAATCGAGCTCTGTTGGCCTTCTGGATGCTCTGATATTTAATGTCTTCTTCTTCTCTTTTAAATGGAAACTAAAGCCACACACAGACTAAAACACATTTCTGTACGGCAAGTTGAGTAACTGTAGCCTGCATAGAAAAAATGGCTTATTGAAATAGGATCAGAAGGTAAAAGTAGTGGCTGTTTGTTTAGCTGTTGGAGCGAAGTGTATGTGTGTGGGTGGGCTTGTATTTCTGACCTCCTGAGGACCAGTTTCCTGACTTTTACTATCTTTCTGGGGTCCAAGGGTTCTTGTGGGGACTGAAGCCTGGTCCCCATAAGGGGGACTTCCCTTTTTAGGGTTAGGGGTTAGGTTTATAGGTATGGTGTGAATAGAGTTTTAGTTAGTCTTAGGGTTAGTTATAGATCAGTAATGGTTAAGGTTAGTAAAAGGGTTTGGGTTAGGTATAAATCTAGTTACTAAAATCAATGGAAGTCAATGGACGGTCCCCATAACGATAACAAAACACACTTGTGTGTGTGTGTGTGTGGGGGGGGGGTTGTATTTCTGACCTCCTGGGACCAGTTTCCTGACTTTTACTATCTTTCTGGGGTCCGAGGGTTCTTGTGGGGACCGAAGCCTGGTCCCCATGGGGGGGAATCCCCTTTTTAGTGTTAGGGGTTAGGTTTATAGGTATGGTGTGAATAGAGTTTTAGTTAGTCTTAGGGTTAGTTATAGATCAGTAATGGTTAAGGTTAGGAAAAGGGTTTGGGTTAGGTATAAATCTAGTTACTAAAATCAATGGAAGTCAATGGACGGTCCCCATAACGATACCAAAACACACTTGTGTGTGTGTGTGTGTGTGTGTGTGTGTGTGTGTGTGTGTGTGTGTGTGTGTGTGTGTGTGTGTGGAAGGGGGGGTGGGGTGGGTTGGCATGTGGATGGAACACCAAATTAGTTCATAGTTTTTAGATAAGTGCCTCTCAAGCCACTGACATCAGTGAGAGTAGTTTATTTAACAGATGCATTTCAACCTATAACATATCAGCTCTTCTAAAGCTGATTAAATGTGATGTCAATAAGAGAATTGTGTCATTTGTAAAAAGCTTCTGTACATTCACGATCATGACAACTTGACACTGAAAATGGGGCTTCAGAGACCAAAAAATGTTAGCGAGGATCTATACATGGTGTACGCCGCCTCATACTCAAAGACTGCTGGAGATCGGCACCAGCCCCCTGCGATGAAAAGGAAGAAGCAGGTTTAGAAAATGGATGTGTCAATCATTTTATATCTAAAAACATCAGGAAACACTGATTAACAGACTTTTCATTCTGTCTGCATTAAAATTTGGGTGGTTCTGGCTCCTTCCGTCAGGCTTCGGCAGCAGCTCGTTCATATTCATTATTCGAATATGCTGGACTCAGATTGGCTAACAAACTAGCCTATGAGAGCAAGGTATACTGTTTCCTTCCTTGCTGCGCATGGCAATGTCAGACGTTGTGTCTTCCTGTTTGCTACGTCTTATGCTAACAGCTTTTACCAAGCTAGGCGTGGTTTCAACTGCGGGAGCTGCTGAATACTAACGAACAAAGGAGCTGTGACGAAACAGATAGGCTACAGGCCGTTCGAACTCGGGAGAACTCGGGTTTTATTGTCACCTGCGTAGTTTGAGAGATTAAAACTGAAAGAGAAGTTGTTGACCTGTTTTCACACCCACTATGAAGGTAAGAACACCTGTGGAGCTAAAATATTCAACAGAAACCTCAGAAAAACTGTTTTTAATGGAAGGGCCTCTTTAAAACAGTATCACTGTGGCTAAATGCAGTTCTGAGGCTTCAAAATAGCCCACTAGAGTATGGCCAGTACGCAGATTACTTTGAAAAGGTTTCAAAAACTTCCTTTATTTCTTTATACTGTTGAAAGTCCGAATTTCTGGTAAACATCTAAAGTGGTTTAACTGTTTTGGCTCAGGAAAATGAAGGAAATGGACAAATGGAGAACAAAAGAAGTGTCAGACCTAAAGCAGATGAACAGTATCTGAAAGTCAAGTCTCTCAGATATAAGAACAGATCCAGCTGAGACTGGACACAAGTCCTGAGAGATGCATCGTTCTGCAGTTGATTAGCTACTTTATGTCAAATAGCACTTTTTGAATCACAACTTATAGGAAAATAAATTCTTTGGGAAGTTTTCTGTTATGTGTGGACATGTAAATCCATTGAGTTCTAAAAGATTCTAAAATATGTATGTATGTCCCCATTTAGAGACTGTGTTTGTGACCCAGCAGACTGCAAATATGATGTTGAATCGCCAGCGAAGGCACAACAGTGGTCATCTGGAAGAAGTTTTTCTAAAGGATAATCTGGAGCGAGAATGCAAGGAGGAACACTGCACAATGGAGGAGGCCAGGGAGGTGTTTGAGGATGACGAGAAAACTGTTGGTCATAAACAAACACTCATAATCACTATTCTACCTTTAAAAAGGATTTGATTGACAAAAATCAGTTTGTCTTTATTTTTTTTTTCTTTCAGATGGAGTTCTGGGCTGTTCATGTTGGTGAGGCAGGAAGAAAAACAAGTTTTCACAGTTGGTTAGGCTGAACTTAATCTCTGATCCTTATGTGTATTCATGTGTTTATGGTTTATGCTGATGTGTAGATGGGGATCAGTGTAGGCCACAACCCTGCCAGAATGGAGCTGCGTGTGAAGATGAAATCAACTCTTATATTTGCTGGTGTCCACCAAATTTCACTGGTAAAAACTGTGAGATTGGTGAGTGTGACAGGCTGATTGAAGAATATCGAATAAACACATGGAAAATGTTGTTATTTCATTCACATACGTGTTTAGTCATTTTAGTTTATTTTCATAGACATAACCAAACTCTGCTCAGTCAACAATGGGGGATGTTCACATTTCTGCACGATGGAAAATCAACAAGTTGTGTGTAAATGCACAGCTGGATACAAACTGGGAACAAACAAGAAAACCTGTGAACCAACTGGTAAGGATCAAACTTCCTTCAACAAATCAACATTGTGATAACCTGCACATCGTGTTGATTGGAGTGTATCTTGAGAATAATGAGTGTAGAATAGTTAATGGTTCCCATTGTGTGAATGAGGCAGAAAACGGCATGTGGGCCAAACTATTTGAAAATCTGTAGCACTGCAAATTGTAATTAACTTTAGTAAGTCACCAATTTTATGAATTAATAATCTTTCCTTAATCTTGCATTTGTGTTTTGTGGTATAAAAATAAAAATACTGTTTTTTTTCCTTATATTTCACTGTTGTGTTTATGGATTTAGCAATTCCTTTTTCATTTAGACAAATATAATGTTAAAATAGCAAAACACATCAGATTGTGAATATGTGAAATGTATTTTATTTCACAAAATAAAGTAAAATTAGTGAAAGAGTTCTTTTTATGCACCTGTGAACACATTATTTCATTGACATCGGCTTCCTCCCACAGTCCAATAAACATGTGTGACCCAGCGTGTGTGGGGCGGCTCAGTGATTAGAGCGGTTGTCCTCCAACTTGAAGGTTGGTGGATTGATCCCGGCTTCCACCGCCACATGTCGAAGTGTCCTTGGGCAAGACACTGAACCCCATGTTGCCCCCCGATTTGCGTAGCGGGTAATGTAAATGGGTAAATAGTGTGAAAGCGCTTTGAGTGGTCTGAATGACTAGGAAAGCGCTATACAAATACAGGACATTTACCATTTACATGGCAAGCAACTCTAAATTGTCCCTAGGTGTGAGTGTGTGAATAGTTGTCTGTCTATGTGTGACCCTATGTTGGACTGGTGACAGGATGTCTCCTGTTCAAAGACCATTGGGGGTAGCTCCCTGCGAAAAAGAAGAAGCAGGTTTAGAAAATGGATAAAACTCACACATTTACTATTATTAGAGGCATAAGCAGAAAAGATATTTTAGAGGCAAAGCTGACTGTCTGTCTTTTCCTATTGGTTTTATTTCCCCTTCAGATCCATTCAGTTGTGGTCGTGTGGTTCTGTCCTCCGGTGCTGTCACTAGGTCCATCATTATGACACAATCATCCACCCAAAATTCCACTGATGACCATCAGGATGACTATGGTGTGTCAAACTCAGCTAACAATTCTCTGGACTATGCTGTAAATGTGAGCTCAGTGGAGCAGGATTTTAGTCCTACTTTAAGTCCAGATGAATATTTCACTGCCAGTGAAGAGCTGAATGACACCACAACTTCAACAAAGGAGTTTGCGTGGGGTTTCACCAAACTTCCCAACATCACAGCTGAAAACTACCCCAAACAGAGGATAGTAGGAGGAAGTGAAGCCATTCCTGGAGAGATACCATGGCAGGTAGGCACCCATGGCAGAGTTATGGAGTACAGAAAGGAAAGATGGATGAGAGGGAAAAAGTTTGATGCTCTTTAATATAGTTTTTCTATAAGCAGGAAAACTAATTATTCATGTTTTGAAAACAGAAACAGAGATGCTTGACAAGGTCACAGTAAGGTTTGGCTAATTTCCATCATGTTCCAGTTAGTTTATAAAGACAAGGATTTTTGGAGGGCAGAGAGACGGTTATACACCTGGTTTGTTGATATGCAATGCTCTTATGGACCTGGTATGTCCATAAAGATGTGATAGCATTGAGTTTTTCAGATGTTCATGATACATTCAAACTCCCCAAACTTAGCTGTGTATCCTCCTTATGGTGGTAAAAAAAAATATATGGAAAGAAGAACAATAAGATTTCTGAAGAAATTTTAAAACATGTCAATGCAGCTTTTTTTTCCAAACTTAAACATAGCTTTTTTTCTATAAATTCCAATAGTTGTCATGTATGAGTTGGGCTGAGTAAGATACTTAGAAGCAGAGTCCAAAAACGCGTCAATGCCAGCTAATCCAAAATGGGGTAGGTGCAGTCTAGAACAATCCAGGTTTGAAACACACTGGTACATGATGCAGTGAAAACTCAAAAAGAAGCAGGCAGAGAAATGGTCAGGAACAGTCCATGATTCGAGCATACAGGAAATCCAAAACAGACAGAATCAAACAGAAGTGAGTGTAGGAACTAGAAGGAGTTAAATAGGGAGAAACAAAGGCAATGTGAGTATAAACTCTGATATAAACTAAATGATGAGACAAGGTGAGGGAGTGAGGGAGTGAGGGACACACAGGAGCACACACGCACACAACTAAAGTGAGACTAACTGAGTATAACACAAATGGAATCTACACACCCAACTAGTTCAGTTTAATTTACTCCTTCTGTTGTATAGTGCACTTTATTTAAGTCAATTGCTGATAACTTCTGCAATCTGTCCTGGGATGCTATTAATCAACTTTTGGGTTAAAATCCTGACCGATAGCAACCCATTTGTAACTCCAGAATGACAACACAGGCACGGCTTCTTTCAGACAGGCGCTTTACTTTGGCTTATTGAACGCCAGGAAAATTACAGATGAAAAAATACAAAGGCTTCAGACACTTCATTAAAATACAAACAAGACATGTGCTCAACAAGAGTTACCTTGTGACTGCCTGCCACTTCGGAGGTCCAAGACAAATTATATCAAAGGTCCTGTACCAAGCAACCATGTTGTAATGCTACATATTTTTATTTTAAAAAACCCAGAGTGTTTTTTTTAGCTTAATACACACGTTTCCTAGTAATCCATCTCCATACGGTGCTCTGAGCAGCTGCTCCACTCTCTCCTGGTAAAGGACTGACTCGTAACATAGTGACGTAACGCTGTCAAACCAGGAGGTTCCCGATGTGTCTGCGCCGCTCCTTCAGATTAAACACACACAGACCCTTTTCACAGGCATGAGCTGCAAGAATCCTGAGCAAGAAGCACCATCGTTTTGTAGTCTTTTACTTTCTAAAAATGTCTTAGTGAAAATGCACATTTGGCTGCGCGAGTTCGACTTTATTCACCATTCTTAATTTAGAACCAGATTTAATTTTGGGAATAGAAAAGTAAAAATTAAACAAAGAAAAACAAGTACTTATGATTAACTTGTTTCTTTACTGTCAGAATTTTGTTTGTGTTTACAGGTGATACTAATGAGTCAATCAAAAAGTTTTGGCAGAGCACTGCCCTTCTGTGGAGGCTCTCTGCTCAATAAATTCTGGGTGATTACTGCAGCTCATTGTCTAAAGCATCCCAGTCATGCTGGGAAACATTTCTTCATCAGAGTCGGTAAGAAAAACAAATTATACGACACCTTTCATACTGAGTTCTTCAGTTAGCTCAGTGAAGTGCTGATATTTGTGTCTAATTGTAATTGTTATTGTTCACAAGATATTATCAGTACAGTAAGATCATGTTGCTTTCACAAGGTCCATTTTCTGTAATACGTTTTTCTTAAAACTTTTTGATTTGACATTAAACAATCCCATTTATTATATTAATATGAATTTAAATTTCAGGTGAACATGATGTGAATGTGGACGAGGGTCCAGAGAGGGACCATACAGTGGCAGAGCAGCATATCTACCCCTTATATAATTATGAGATGTCCCAGTATAACCATGACATTGCACTGCTTAAGCTTGCCAGTCCTGTGGAGCTGTCCAATGAGAGGCGTCCTATCTGCCTGGGGCCTAAAGAATTTACACAGACCCTCCTAAGAGAGTCCACAAGCTCCCTGGTGAGCGGCTGGGGACGAATGCATTTCATGGGCCGTGAAGCCAGCAAGCTTCAGAAGCTGTCAATCCCCCATGTGGACCGAACAGTGTGCAAACAGAGCAGCAGGGAGCACATCACCCGATACATGTTTTGTGCTGGTTATTCTGACGGACAGAAGGATTCATGCCAGGGGGACAGCGGTGGGCCACATGCCACCAATTACAATGGCACTTGGTTCCTGACAGGAATAGTGAGTTGGGGAGAGGAGTGTGCCAGGAGGGGGAAGTACGGCATCTACACTCGAGTCTCGCGGTACTACAAATGGATCAGTGATACGATGGAGACTATAGAGAACCAATAAAGGAAAAGACACAACCATCTGCATACATACAGCTAAACCTTAGTAATGTGGATCACAAGAAAGTTTTTTTTTCTTGTTTTTGCTAAATTTAAGAATCAATTGGGTTGGATTCAATTTTGCAATAAAATGTACAAAAGTATTCTTGCTTTTTCTCCCTTCTTAGTGTCAATGTATTGCTGAATTATATACTGAGATTCTTTGTCAAGATTTTTTTAATGTAAAAAGACAAAAAACCTTTGAATCTTAAAAATGTTTTACTTTTGTCTACTTTACCACAATATTGCAGTATTTGTCACAGGACTCTGGGTCTATCCGTAAACTCAGAAAAGACTTTGAACAAGTGGAGAAATGTGTCTCATTTTGGCTGATGTTCATACATTTAAACACACAAGTTATGTTGCCACAACACCATAACACCTGGCACCTGCAGCTAATGAGCTCCTGCTCACCATTGGCTACATGACGACCAGCTCCACACTTAAAAGGCAAATGCACTCACCTCTCAATGCTCAGTCATTTATTCCAATCAAGTCAAGAGCTCCTGTACCTAAATTCCAGCCAAACTCCTGTCCTCGATGGTCATCATGTTAAATTCACATCAACTGGTAATCCTCATGCTTCTTGGCCTGACAGCCAAGCTGCTAGCCACCAGCTACCTCTGACTTTGGCAATACTCCTTCATGCCCATGTAGGGGAACACGTATTATGAATGTTTGCCTCTTCAATACGTGTTATTCGGGGCACCACCTTCTTTCGAAGGAATTAAATATTAGAATATTTATTCAAATTATTTCAGTTTCATAATATGAAGTCGCATGTCCGTCCAGATAGTGACTCAAATCACACATAAAAACTCACTGAATCGGCCAATTAAAATTAAGGGAAATATTTATTGAACAACACGTAAGACAGACCAATAAACAAACAAATAAACAACTAAGACAGTTAATGAAATCAACGATGCTACGAACAGGAAATGACGTCAGACTTAGTATGTTTCTAGAATAAGTGGACTTTCTAACGTTCAAGAATCTTAAACACTAGTAAGAGTGGGTGAGGAAACGGAAAATACTCCTTTAACAAAAGAGTGAGAATTTTAAACTTAAGGAAAATTGTATTTTTGGGGTGAGAGAAAAGAGGGAAAAATTGAGACATAGATTTCACTTACGGGCCACTGAGACGAACCAACAAATGTTTTGAATCCGTTGTCATGGAATAAATGAAATCGATCTCTTACTCTTTTGCAGCAGCGGGTGGAGAGTTTTGCTCCTTGGTTCCCAGAGAGGTCCGTCGACTCGAAGTAGCTCTTCTCCGAGTGTCGGAACTTTACCCAGGTAGACGAACAGCTGCTCCGTAAGGATCAGGTCACTGGTGGTTTTCGTCACGTGTCGGAAGGCCCACGGAAGCAATTATGGGATCTGTAGTCTTTCTCTCAGCTGGTGGCGTGAAGGTCTGGGTTTTGTGGAATTAACTATTCAAATAAAATAATTGGCGTGTTTGAACGTGTGCCGAATTTAAAGAAAAATGAACTTTGAAGATAAAGAAAATCGCGCGTTAAAACGAAAGCTTAAGTTTCAAATAAACGAGGAGTTGGTTAAAATCAAATCAAAAAGGTTATAACTCGAAAAACGGGGTAAAAATGATAAAAACAAGAGCCGAGTAGGCTTAAAGAAAAATTAAGTAAAACTAAGATGAAGATGACGAAAGTCTTGACAAAAGAAAAAAAGGAGCAGGGCCCAAAAGGGACCATGAGAGAGTTGCAGGAGCTTCAGGAGAGAGCGAGAGGAGCGAGAGAGGTGTTAATTTATACAGCTATTTCGCTCACCTCTGGGTGTGGTTTCACTGGCTCTTAGCCAATGATAAATCCGTTTTTGGGAATTTAAATTTTAGGACTGCCCTCTGGTATCGGTTACAGATTCTTAAATTATATCAAACAAAAACGCTTACTCATCCACTCTTTGTGAAACTACCATTACCATCAATTTTATCTTTTAGCAAGAATTAACAAACAGCGTTTCCTTATTCTAATGACATATTCCTTTTACACATATCAGTATTTATTCCTGAGTAATAAAGAAGGGATTTGCAGGTTAATTCAACATATCCTAATGAAATCTGTAACATGGTTAAACAAAGCATTGTTTAAAGAAATTTAGATTACATTGCTCCTTATAGCGACTTACTGAAGAGAGTGATTTAAACACATTTCGTTTTATTCACTGAACAGTGTATCATTAATTCATGTAGGAATACTTCTCTCAAAACCAAGTGTTTCCTAGATATTTCCTGTGGAGAGGACTTTTGGTTAACAGTTATTGATCAGATTAACAGTTGCATGCATCTGAAATTTACATGCTTATTATCAGAGTTTCATTGAATATAGTTTTCAGATATACATTAAATCATTTTATCATTTTGTTAAACTGGGTGAACATTACTTCAGAGCAAAGATAATGGTTTGATACCTGTAAAGAAAGGTTTGATTGAATTAACTGTGATCACATTAAATAGTTCATATGTGTATTGGAGTCTCTCAGTTGCTCAAAAGGGCTTCTTGATTCAATCATTGTGACCATTTGGGTTTGGCTTTTTGAAGTGACATCTTGTTGTAAAAAGGGGGTGTTTTTGGTGACATCAGGAGACATCCCGTCTCTGCTCAAGCAACACAGAATGCTTTGGCATGCGTTATCCAAACACAAAAAGATTTATCCTTTGATAGGGAGGCAGGAAATGGTGGACTCAGAGCTCTGGTGTCCTATGCTTTAGTGGTTAACATAGGAATGTACAACTTATCCCTGCAGGGTGTGTGAGCTCTCAGACCAGATTCGAACTGGAGACTGCTTTCAAAGTGGGGGGGGTTTGACTGAGTTTTGGGACCAGCCATAGAGGTGTCGAAAGTGACAGAAACCATTCACAAAAAGTGGAGATCCTGGGTCCTTTTGTTGCTCTCAGGAATGTGAAACTAAGGTTTTCACATCACAGAAAGAGTCACTGATACACACAATCTTCTCCAATTTAATTAATCAGAAATGAGGCTGTTGATGCGTCCTACACCCACCTCTTCAACACTTGTCTCAGTGTTGCTTTGGAGTCATCCAAAAGCTTGTTACTCCCAGACGGTTGACACCAACACTGTATGTGGATTGCGCCACACCATCCGAGCCGCCACACTACATCAAGTGGCCTCACAGAATGACTGAGTCCAAAAAACAGTGTTTCTGCAAACCCTGAAGTAGAGTCGCTCTGAGCTCAAGTGACACATCTCCAAGGGATGGTGGATTGGCTTGGGAGTACACTTGAAGCCCTATCCGAGGCACACCTCTGTCTGGTCCGGACAGTGGCTGCTCGACAGCTCCACGTTCTGCAGATCAAAGCACCCAAGATTTGTCTTTCAGAGAAACGGAACGGCACTGATGGCAAGCCAGATGGACTATTAGCTACATTAGATATGCTTTTTGAGTGCCAATCTACTTCCTACTCCTCTTCAGAACTCAATTTCTTTCTCTCAGTTGAAAGATTAACCATGGACATGGCTGCAGTGAAAGAACGGCCTCAACCTACCATACCAACAGCTCCAGTCCTTCCTCGGATTTGTCAGCTTCTACCACCGCTTCATTAGAGACTACAGCACCGTGCACACACCACTCACATCACTAACCAAACAAACCAATCGACCTCGTCCATTTGCCTTACCCCCAAAGGCTGCTGCATTGGACATTATCCTCCTCTTCATTACAGCACCCACCCTGCTCCATCCAGACACAACCAAGCCTTTCACCGCGGAGGTGGATGCCACAGACAGTGATGCTGAAGCTGTCTTATCCCAACCAAGGCTGGATAAGATGCTTTGCCCCTGCTGCTTCTTTTCAACACATGGAGAAGTACCTCCACTGCTTTGTATCCATCCAGCCTACCTTCTGGCCACAGACTCTGCTCTGGGCAGAGGTCTCCATAAACCTCCAGGTCTTTTCCATCAATTGACTCTCCCCCTTTGAGGTCTGCTATGGATACCAACCTCCCATCTTCCAACACCGGGAACCTGAGATCAAGGTTCCAGCATCGGAGCAATTTGCCCAGTGTGCCAGAGCAGCTTGGATCCATGCCAAAGCTCCCATTGTCAGGGCCAACACTGAGTACAAAGCCCAGCAGTGATGGCAATGCTGACCTGAGACTGATTATGAACTTGGATACCAGATCTGGTTGTCCACATGCCACCTCAAACTCCATGGGGACTGCTAAGAACTCATGTCAAGATTCATCAGCTTATATCCCGTCATATGGCATATCAATCTCGTCACCTACCTGCTCCTTCTATCAGCCTCTCAAGGTACACCCAGTCTTTCATTGCCCCCTTCTCAAGCCTCACATCTCCTTTCTGCTGTTACCTCCAGCTGCTCCCAACCCCCCACCCCCTCCACAACACCACCACCACCACGGGTGATAAAGGCTGGTCCTGTCTACACAATACAACACCTGGCACCTGCAGCTAATGAGATCCCACTCTCCATCGGCCATGCAACCATCAGCTCTGCACATAAAAAGGCAGATGCACTCACCTCTCAATGCTCATTGATTCTGATCAAGCCAAGAGCTCCTGCACACTATTTTGTGGTATGTGTCCTTCAGGGATCAGTCCAGCCAAATTTCTGCCATCATCACTCATCATCTCAAGCTCACATCAGCTGGTAATCCTCTAGCCTTCCGGCCTGGCAGCTGATGCTGCAAGCCACCAGCTACCTCTAGCTTCAGTGGTGCTCCTTCATACCCGACTCTTCAACACTTGTCTCATTGTTGCTTCTGAGTCACCCAAAAGCCTGTTTCTCCCAGCCGGTTGACACCATATTACATGTGGACTGTGCCCCACCACCCAAGTCACTACACTACACTGAGTGGCCTCACAAATTAAGCCTGTGCACACTATAAAAAACATTGTTATTGGAGACCCAGATTCTGGATTCTCTATGGCAAAAGCAGGAAAAACTAATAAAAAAAGTCTAGCTATTTTATTCCACTGGAGCAGGAGGTTCTCACTCAGACTTCAGGTTTTTAAAACAGTGGATCACAAGACACTGGAGACAGCAGGTGAGGACAGAAGACATGATAAAGACAAAAGAAGGACTTTTGAAATGAAAAGTTTTAATTTTACTTTATTGCAGGATCATTCCTGTTTTATTCAGTTGTGTAAACAAGAAGATTTCATGAGGAAGAATCTAACTAACATTGTCATGTTCCATGTTACAAGGATTATAATTTTCTTTGTACACATAAATCAAAATCTCAGACCAAAATAGATCTAATCGGACAATGATGGGGCTAAATGTTGTGCAGATACATTTCACCTGCTATGTAACTTTTAAATCCCTGACATAAAGTAAGTATTTTTTAAACACAAACTGATTCCTTTGTTACTATGAATTATTGTTTGTGTGACTACATCACACACACAATGCTGAGCTTTGGAGATCTTTTAAAAGTATTTTTATATTTCCAGTGAGTTTGGCAGTTTTATTATGCTACTGCAAGGACAGTCATAAAAAATGGGAAACAGTTGTGCAAAAAGCAAATAAACAAAACTCTTAACAGAAAAGGAAGAGAAGGTCCGTATATAAAAATAACCCAACCAAAATCCAGGTTCATGACAGAATACATAAAAAATAATTATTTTTCTGTAGTACCAACATTTCAACTGAATATTCTTGCAGAATTTTAATTTTACCCTCCACCTGTTAATTAATAGCTCTGGAAAGATCAAATATGTGAAGAAACAATACAGCATGGAAACAAAATGAGTTAGATCTAATCTAAGCATAAAATTAGTGCTATGAAAATGTCAAAAAAGTGAAGAAAACTACAACATCTCAGTATGTCATGTCTCGGTCCATGTCATGTGTTCTGATTGGCTGTAACCTTTGTTTCTCTGGTTCTCTGTCTTGCAGTATTGAGTTAATGTCATCTCCTAGCATTTACTTTATTTAGTCTTTAGGCCGCCTTGTCTTGCTCTGCATCTTCTTGCTCTATATACTGTAAGTTTTGAATCTTGCTGTGTGTTACTTTGATTTCTAGTATCATTACCGCCACCAAGGAGGTAATGTTTTCATCAGAGTCAGTCTGTCTGTCTGTTAGCAGGATAACTCAAAAATGAATGGATGGATTTTGATGGAATTTTCAGGAAAGGTCAGAAATGACCCAAGGAACAATCGATTAGATTTTGGGGGTGATCTGGATTACCGTCTGGATCTAAGAATTGTTTTTAAGGATACAGAGATAGTACTTTCTACAAAATGTCCACCTGGCGGAGGTCTGCGCTCTCTGAGTGCTTTTCTAGTTTACTTTAGCATTGGTTGGTCATAATTTGTGGTGTGTATGTGTTTACACTTCATTGCCATATTCAGGTCGCCACTTCTCAATCAATCCTTTTCCATGCCTCTACACTGTTTAATCTGTTTCACCTGTCACATCTCCAATCATGTCATTCATTGCACCTATTTGCACCCAGTTAAATACCCTCCAGTTCTACCAGTCTAGTGAAGTTAAGGGTACTACTATTATAGCATTCAGGAGTATGTTGGAAACACTATAAACTGGGGTCCTGATAACAAGACTACAGCTTGGCCACTGTGGATTCACATCTGGATTATATAGGATCGGCAAACACAATAGTGGTCTGTGTAAGAGCTTTGAGAAAGAAGAGACTGTGAAAGATTTGTTGTCCAAAGAGGGACTCTTTTCTCTCAGATCTTTGCTCCGTGGTTTGACACTGTATCTATCAGAGTTCTACTTGGTCCTAGTTAGAAGTATATAAAGCTCTTATGGATTTAATTTTTTTTCATCGGCCTTAATAAAATGGTGTGAAGGAGTGGGGTAATAATTCCTCCATGACAGAGAAAGGCAGCAATACGCCATCTGGTGTGCAGTCTGCCGGACAGTATTAGAAGAAGAAGCAGTCTAGTGCAGTTCATTGTTTGCTTATACTTCACAGTCCAGCACCCAAAGCAGTCAATACTCGTTTGCTACTGACCTTGCTTTTCGCCTGCTCCCTGCCTGACAATGTTGCCTTGGATTATTTGGATTCAGGGTTCGAGCCCTGCTCTGTACCCTGGACAACAACTCTGCTTTTCCCCATCTGACCTGTAAGTTGGATTGCCAGTCAGAGGTGAACCACACTGACTAAGAACTTTGTGGATTACAATCTGAATAAAAATTTTGGATTCACTAAAAGGTTTTTCTGTCTGAAGTTCTTGAACTGTGTCATTCCTCCAATCTCTCTAAATAAACTTGTGTTTATACATCAGTCCACTCTCTGCCTGTTGCATTTTTTAGTTCAGTTCCAAAGTCCTAACAGAGTAATTCTCTTAACGTGTTCGTCATTTTAAATAACATTACAATAAATCACATCAGTCAGCTGAAACAAACAGCTTTGTGATGATATTTTAGAAAACTATTTCTGGATCATTTTACAAATTTTCTGTATGATTCAACTTATAGAAAAAGGTGCAAATTGAACAGAAGCAGCAAGGCCACGTGGAGAAAACACAAATATCTGGCTGAGCACTTCCATTAAAATTAATTATGTCTCTGCTGTGTGGATTTCAGTCCATTAAACGTGATGAAATGTTGCTAATTTTAAAGATCACTGGATACGCATCCTTTAAATAGACAAGAGCTCACTATCAGAAGACTATAGTAGTCCCACTGTGGGTGATGAACACAGTGAAATTTAATCAGCTTTAATTTGGGATCTAAAACTATTAGAGAACATACAGGTTTCAACAGGTCAAGTGTAACAACAAATTCTGCATGAACAATCCTCTAGAATTGTCACTTGATAGCTGATTAGCTGATAGACCAAAAAGTGTTACTTTTTTGATGAATAGGTTTCTATCCATAATCTATATACATATATGTTTACATTTAACCACATGTCTTGGAAATTGGCATCAGAAATTACACTAATGTTACACATTAAAAACACATAACACCCTGTCTTTTGGAGGTGAAGTTATTTTTGGTGTTGATGGCCACTTTTAAAACTTCTGAATGATAAGTTTCTTTCACAAAATATAGGACCAAGCAGTTTTAAAATGCCTCCTTATTCTCTTTTTAAAATTTGTACAACACACACAGTTTTCCAGTTTGTGTAAAAAAACACTGCAGGCGCAAAGCAAGTACAGAGAAGGATTCGTTCATGCAGGACTGAAATGAATAAATA
Organism: Pachypanchax playfairii; assembly: GCA_006937955.1. Classification (NCBI taxonomy): domain Eukaryota; kingdom Metazoa; phylum Chordata; class Actinopteri; order Cyprinodontiformes; family Aplocheilidae; genus Pachypanchax; species Pachypanchax playfairii. Next base: position 111,274 of record SSNP01000124.1, on the reverse strand, counting down.
AAAATGAATCATGTCTTTGTGAAAAAGGCAATTGGGACTTTTGTTTTCAATGAGGCAGAACAAACATTCTAATAACAAGGTGCAAATTTTCAGCAGCAAAGCTAAAAATAAACTACAAAAAAATATAATATATAAAATACATTTTTAAATAGCAGCAATAATAAAGAATCTGGTCAATGAGAACTGAAAAGTGAACTAGAAACATCGACAAAAGAAGTGATTTTACATTCTTTAACAGCTTTTTTACTGTAAAAACCCGTTATCATGTAGTCCTCCTTCGAAAACTAGAGGTAACTGATTTCACCATCAATTATTATCCATAAATTTACTCATATGCTACAATTAAATCATCATCAGGAATCTGGATGGAGGCAACACCACCCTGAGGGGTTTTATTGTAAATAAACCAAAGTGTTACCCTATAGAACACAGAGCATCCTCGGTCTTTAAGTTTCATTCACTCTAGAAAAAAAACAAACTATGTTCTCCACTACCTACATGACCCATTCAATTCAATTCATTTTATGTTTATTTATAAAGCGCCAGTTCATTTCAAGGCACTTTACAGAAATACCAATCGAGCCAATGAGAGCGCACAGTAGCTCTGATATGACTCTGCAACACCCTTATTTGCCAAATAGTGGTTTCCCTATTTTATTTTTCATGCCACCAAGACAGTCTTCTCTTCCATGCACTCCTGTGGTCTCATAGTGCCTCAAGCCCTGCAGTGGCATGACTTACTTGGACCATGTCAGAATGCAGCTATGTGTTAAAAGATCTTACGTTAGCACAAAGCTGTCATGTGAAGGGTTTAAAGCTTACGAGTACAACTGTTGTTACCAAATCTGCTTTAAAATCTCAATGACTAACTCATACTGATTTCCCACAGGTGCCATGTCATCCATACATTGCAACAACAGCTACCAAGCGCCCTCTTTCTCCACCCGGGTCCCTGATCCACTGCTATGATGATGATGATGACAGACCTCGCCAATACTCTGCTAAGACCATCCATGTTCGGGCGGTTTTCTTTTATTATATACATCAAATTTAAAGAGAAATCATCCAATTTGATGGGGGAATTATAAAATATAATAAAGGAATTTTGATTCCCAAAGCACATGTTTAAATCAACAGTGATGGTTACAGGTAAGAAGTTTTTACCCTTCCTGACACATGTTGACGTGGGCAGATCTTAGTCTGCAGAGCACATAAACTCACAAATTCTACATGTGCACTGACATCTGAATAGGAATGCACTCATAAAACTAGTCTGTGTCTTTATGTCAGGTTAAACATCTGTAAATCCTTACATTCTTAAATATCTTATCAGCACTATAAGACATTCAGTATTGTAACCCCAAATCATATGCTTTTAATATATTTGTTTATTTGTATTATTTGTGCCTGATAAATGTAAGTGGAAGACTATCAAGGAAGTGGAATCATCACAATCATGTCTGCACAATAACAGCACCACACAATAAAGCTATTCTCTATAAAGTTTACTTTGCCACAAGATGAAGCTGCAGTGGTTAGTGTAGCTGTTTGGCACACAGATGATATGTCAGTAGGAACACGTATGCATTCTGTCTCATAAGAAAATATAAATTCTACATCTTCTCAAACAAAAGACACCTACAGCCAGTCCAAATGTTCTACTGCATTTCTGCTGAAAAATGAAGATTGCTTGAATGTGCTTTCAGTTTTTACAATCGTCTTGAGGTCCGTTCTAAAGTTTACAGCCATCTGAGATGAAATCGTCAGAGTTTTTGAAGAGTAAAGTATGTTGCTGATGATGTGCTTCTGTCTAGGTGGGTTGAAACTGGTTCCCGTTTTTCTTGGCTAGTTTGTGACATGTGTGATATTTGGGTGAATATTGGGTCAAACCGGAGACAAAAACAGAAGACTGTGCACTCATCAGGAAAGAGCTGTGTCATCTCTCTGTTTTGATTAGACCTCAGCAGGTTTCTCCCAGAATCCTGTGCAAGTCTTCAGGCTCAACACGACCTTCTTCACCTCGACTTACGTTCCTCACCGTCCTGTGATCATAAATGAGACACAGAAATCAGGATGTCTTCTTTTATTTAACCCAAATATTGTTTTTTGTATCAAATATTTTAAATTTGAAGATTTCCAAAATGTGGCATCTCCTGTATATTACCACATTCCAGATGAATCCTTGTGTATCAGCTGGATGACATCACCACAGTTAAAGATGATGTCATCAGAGCTGGCCATGCTGCTTTCTACCATGACTCTGTACCTGCCTGCCACCTAGAGCAAAAAGACAATAAAAACTCAATTAAAAAAGAATTGGTTACATTGGAAACTCATATTTTCTTTTTTCCCTCCAACCCAAAAATAAACCCTTTAAAATGAAAAGAAAATATAGAAAATAATCATTTATAAATATTTGGGTTTTTTCTTTCCTTCATATGTCCAGTGTTATATTTGACTATTAAAATATGTCTAATAAGAAGAGGTTTTATCCTTCAAACGGAACTGTTTTGGTTTTTAGTTCTGTCAGCTATATGACAGATATCTGAAGGGCGGGTCTGCAGTAGAAGCCTTCAGGATAGAAAAAAGCTGAAACGCTATGAATAAAAGCCCTAATCCCTGCAGCTAAACATTTTTCTGTTTTTTTTCATCGAGTCATTAACGTTAAAAATATAAATCATCCCCACGACTGGTGCTTTAACTTAACTAACACAATAGGTCAGGATGAGCTTTGCTGGATTGGTCACATGACTTCCTGTTAACAATGCCCTAATGTGAGTCAGTCAGTCATCATACATTCACATTTTTTCTGTTCAGGGTCACATGGAGCTGGTCTGTCTCCAGCAGTCATTGGGCGAGAGGCAGAGTTACACCTGGACAGGTTGCCTGTCCATCACAGGGCCACATATGAACAAACAACCACATACACACACCAAGGGACAATTTAAAGTTACTAATTAACCATATACATATTTTTGGTCTGTGGAAAGAAGCCAGAGTCCCTGGAGAAAAAGAGAACATGTAAACTCATGCAGAAAGGTTCCAACCCTGTGTTGAACCCAGAACCTTCTTGCTACAAAGCAGCAGTGCAACCAACTGCACCACTGTGCAGCCCACCCTTGTCACAAATGATTTGTCTTATTATTACATGTACTGTGACTGTAACAAAATATCACCAGTGGTGAAGGCTGATCCTCTTCATCAGAGTCTGATATAGCTGAGAGGTCAGTAGCTCCCCAGTCCTCCAGACCCTCACAGATTGCCACAGAGTGAGCAGGGACAGGCCAACCTGCAGAGTACAGACAACAGAGACAACTAGAATCTGTTTTGTTTTTTCAATTCTAATTTCAATGAATCAAGTTCAGATGTGAATGAACTGAAGCAAAGAGGAATCTGAGGTTACCGCAGCTCAAGATAATCTTACTATATCCACAGGATGTCAGTTTTTGTTTCATACACATTTTTGATTCACTAAATCTCTCATAGTGTTTGACAACATTACAAAAACACACCTAAACATGTAGCTTGGCTGAGGTTGTGTACTATGTACTATGTCTGTTAATGATGCATCACACTGTATCCATCATATTACAAAAAACTACACAATCACAACACTGGTGTTTTAGCAAAATAAGTGAAAAAACCCAGTGCTCATTGGAGCTCTATAGTTCAGATAAGATACAAAGTAGAAATATTAATCAGAGATTAAAATGATTGCAGGAAGGTGAACTTCACCTGAGTTCAATTACATTGTCTTATCTTTTATAGTTTATAATCAGTTGCAACTCAGGTTTCATGTTTTTCAGAGTTTTTAACCTGAAAAGGTTTAGATTAGAGTGTGACGATGTCATGCACTGCAGGTTTTGACTTTATGAAATAATAATACACTTCTTGATTTAAATAGATCATTTTCATTTCTTCTCCACATTTATGATTATAAATCAAATTGTACACCTTTCTAACGTTTTTCACCAAATTTTGTCTTTTATTTCTGTAAGACCTGAAATCTCTCAATGTGTTCACCCCCAAACAACCTGAAGAATCATTTTAGGTTCTCATATTACCTACAAACTACAATGTAGACACATACAAATAGACATTTTTTCCACTAGAAGCAAATATTTGATTTCAGTACAGCTTATAGTTTTGTTGTTGTCCAGCTGTCTGTTTTCAGGCTTAAAGGTGGGATATGGAACATTTTCATTAAAAGCTATATTTTTAATAAAATAATGCCTCCACGGGGTGTTTAGAGGGTTGTAGAATTAAAATACAGCATTTCCTTTAAAAATTATATTTTAAGTAAATATTTATAAATATATAATATATTTATATATTATAAAATATTAATTTTGGCGGGTACGACGTTGGCATTTTGTTTACATCTACCAGCCAATAGCTGGTAGAGCAGCGGGCACCATTTTGGGTTGCCTAATACCGTAAATGGGGAGCCTAAGTCTCCTCCCCTTCCGGTCGGCCCATGGGTCCCCTGGACTAAAAAATAATGAATGGAAATCAATGAAGCGATAAAAGTTATTTTCTAGTCCGCTTTGTCTTACGCCCTGAATCACACATTTGCTGTACCGCAATTAAAATGATAAATAATAATGTACATTTTGACCCAGTCTGTCAAGTGGATTCGGATTTATTTATTTTCAAAATTTAGTAATTAAAATGACTACAACTGGAAAGTCGCACATATGACATCACGGCAGAATCTCCCGAGTCTCACCGCTGCCTTTTCCTTCGTTTTTACGCGACAATGCCGGTGTGTTTTGTACCTGGATGTAACCACAAAACTAGTCGTTTAATGCTCCTTCAATCGTCCTGATAGAAGGAGGTGAAGCTCGCTAAACTCACCGCCATTGTTCCTATTCTGATTCTTCTTCTCCTTCTGAGCGGTATGGTGACATCAATTTTACGAGACAAGTGGTTGTAGTCTAATACGTGTCTTCACACAAAATATAAAATAACTTTTGCCGCGTGTCGAAAATGATTGCTTTCTCAGCATCAAAACTTGTCTTTACAACTCACAGACATCATATGTTCGATCCATGGTGCATTTCAAACTGGATCAGAAAATAACTTTTATCGCTCCATTGACTTCCATTCATTATTTTTTCAGGGGACCCATGGACCGGAAGTAGAAGGGCGTGACTGTGATTATATACCTTATTTGCTTGCCATAGTGATTCCTCTGGGGTTTCCCATGTGACGAGCAAGTTCTGTGCGGAAACGTTTTTATTAGCAGCTATTAGCTGCTAGCTAACACGTAGGCATGGTGGCTGAAGGCTTTGTGCTGTGTTATTGTGTTCCATATACCACCTTTAACTTTTAGTTTGCCTTTTTCTTCCTAAATAATGCTGCTGTGTTCCGTCCATCCCCTCCTCTGTTTCTATTTTGTGTTTCTAAAACTATATAATGGTGGGACACAGTGACAGAAACTCAAAGTAGCTGTTCATATGAGTGCTTGTTTCAGTGACTCACTTCGGCGAGGTGAATGAACTACAGGGTCTGAGTGGGCGGGACTGGAATGGGTCGACTCCTCCCTTCTGAACCTGTGGGAGTGGCTTGTTACCGAGGAGCTGTGAGGAACAGGAAGACACGCTGAGCAGCCTTCCACCGATGCGACGCCCCACGACACACACACCTCTGATGCACTAAACCGCACGAGCAGAGAAACAAAGACACGACCACGACAAACAAGACAAGCAACATCGACTGTGTCACAAAACAAGCTCAAACCTCGTCTGCATTCAGAAAATTAACACAGCATTCCTGTTAAATCACAGTCACATATATCTCAGCATCTGATTTCAAAGATTTTTGACACAAGCGTGTTTTCTTATGAACTTGATCACATCAGATTGCTGCAATACATGGAACTATTTTAGATAAACACATTTCTAGACACGCATACACATACAGGCCTCATTTGAATGACAGTTGCACATAATCTAAAATGTGATATACAACTTGCTTTAAGAAGCAGATGGTTGAATTAGTCCACATTCAATAAAATAAAACTTTGAACAAATGAAAGTGGGAATTGAAGAAAATTTTATCAGGATTGTTTCTAACCCATAAATCTGTTAGATAAAGCAAAAACACTTAATCTATTTATAAATATCACATGACCTGTTCTGATGTGCAAGATTCATTCTGCCAGTAAAATCATCAATCTGTTAGTAAGAATTTGAAAAGTCTCTCATAACAAAGTGTGTATGGAATCACATGGATTGTAGGTTATTGGATAATCTCAAGGTAAAGTAAAAGTTAAAACATTGTTGTTCTATCTAATAGTGCTTTTTTGAGTTTTAAATGTTCAGTCTCAGTACAATGTACAACACTGTACTAAATACACAACTACAAGGTAGTACAGAAGATAGTACTACTACAATGTTGTTATTCAGACTGTTTTCATTTTTTGCATCTCCTGATCTATTTTAAAGGTTACTTTCACCAAGTCTCTATTTTATTTCCTGTTTGTCCTGTTTTCTACTGATTGATCGTTCCTGCTTATGTCTTTTTAACCTATTGGCGTTCTATTAACCTATCAGCACGTTCCTCATTTACATATATTTTTTACTTTTTGTCTTTCCTATACTATTTATCAGTCTGTCCCTAAAGGCAAATTGTGTGCTGCATTCAAAAGTTTCTGAAATGTCTCAGAACACTTAAGAGGGTTGTCAATCTCCTAGCTTGTGTTGCAAGTCCTCACTCTGTTGAATTTTGAACAGGTTAAAAACGTTTGCAAGACATTTTTTAATTTTAAATAGTCAATGTAACCTGTCTCCGTTTCCAAGAGACAGAAAGTGCAAAAAGAATGGGGGGGGGCTGTGACTGACTAAAGACAGAAAAGAGAACCTGAGATTCTGTGTGCCACAAAATTGTTTAAAAAAGAGTAAATTGTGAACATGTTAAGACTTTTTGTGACTAAATGGTAACACAAACATTTGCATGAAATTGGCATGATTCCTGCAAAATATTTGAAGTTTCTATAAAAAAGTGTTGAACCAGTTCAGTGTGATTCCAGTTGAAAATGTGCTTTTACTGTCATTGTGTGTCACCAGTGAATGGAAAGCTATCACAGCAGTTAGCTTTAGAAATGGTGGACTGATTCCCAAATCTACAGTTAATGATAACATTAAGAAATTCTAGACATTAAGGCTGTCACATCACAATGAATATTAGCAAAAGAAACTGAATGTCTAAACTAAACGTCTGATCGGAATTTTGTTAATGAAATAAAAATAAAAAACTATTCACAAATGATTTCCTGCATAATGAATGAGCAACATGTTATATGTTGTGAGACTCACAAGACTGAAACATCCATCAAGTTTAGAACATGCTGGCATGCTCCTACTGATCACTGTCATCCATCACAACAGCTTTGCAAACAGACACCCACAAACACCCTGGAATGTTGTGGCAGTGCCTTCAGCCTGGAGGGCTGCTACCTCCAACAAACAAGTATTTATTCAAGTAAAAAAACTATAGTTTATAGTTTACTATAGTAGATAGTTTTACTGCTGATTACAAGGTATCTAATATGTTCAACTGATTCACTTTTAGGGATCAGCAGGCTGACATGATGTCGCTACAGACGGTTTCAGCAATTCAGTCAAATTGGTACATATTGAAGCTGAGTGCTATTTAATAGGATACAAAAATCATGTAAAGTAGAATCACCTGTCAGAGAGATGGTTGTCTGAAGAAACAGAAGGGGGCTCATCTAAAAAAAGATCATGCAAATCAAGGGTTTGAATAGAAAAAACATACAAATTAAATTATTTCTGTAGAAGAATAACTCATAATAATGCTCGATTATTTCATACATAAGACTAAAAATCTGTAATTTCAGAGGAAAAGAAGAAGTTTTAATGGAACTACGTCATGTGACAAAAACCTTGATGGAGTTTCTGCTTGTTTGTAAGAATTTTTTGGATCTCTGTCAACCAGGCGACTTTGACTTCCACGGTAGGAGCCTGGAAAGACAAATACACACAAAGACAACCAAAAAAAAATCAAATTAACAAAGTATTTTATATTGAAAGTGAGCTCAGTTAGACATAAAATATAAACCAAAAGTCAAAATACCTGGACTATGTACACCACTTCTCTACCGCTGTAACAGATTTCAAACTTCTTCACATCTCCTTTTACAGTTTCTGTGATTTCTACTGCAGTCATCTGTAGAAAAACAGAAAAATCAGATATAAATGCATCAAATGTCACAAAAAAATACAACAAAATGTCATGTGAACCAGTGGTAAATACAGTATTGTGCAACAGGCTTGAGTCTGTTATAGGGTTTTATAAGAGACAAGCTTTCTTCAGACTCAAACTCTTGTCTAATGGAAGTAGCTATCAGTTTCTGATAATGGGATTGATGCACTGTTACTCTGAGGCAGGATTTGAAGCTGTAGAAAGGCGTCCTGTCGTGGCTGTCCTCGTCCCTTCGCTTGCAGAAGAGCAGTGCATGCTCATAGAGGAAGAGATGCCTTTGCATGGGTTTGAATCTAGCTAGCTCCTTCATTCGCACTGCTGCCCGTTTATGACTGATCCACACGTTGAAGCTCCCTTGGAGAATTACACGACCAAGCTGGCTGAGATCACCCTGATGCAAAAACAGAAACACAAACTGAACCCCTTCCACCAGCGAGCTGCAGACAACACTCATCACATGGGCTATTTCTAGAAACAAAGACACTTAATCTATATCACAAGACATATTATGTAGTAATACATAATAAATCTGTTTCAGTCTGAGTAGCTTGTACCTGATATCCAGTGATGGCTATCTGATGCATGGAGTCGTTGACAGATTTTAACAGTTCTAGCATGGAGTCCAGAGCCTCGTGCAGCTCACAGCGGTAATGCTCCTCTACACAGTGCTTCAAAAGCTCCTGAGGAAATACAGACACACAAAGATAGGACAACATGTCAGCACTTCCTGCTTTATTTAATCAGGGAAACTGAAAATCACCACTGATTTGTCAGCCAGTTGTTCAGCTATTCAGCAAATTGAATAAACTGAATCTTCTTGTCGTCGGTTGTCTCCTGCATCCAAACCTGTTTTGTCTTGGAGCATCTGTTGAACTTTAGTGCCATTATTTCTTTACTAGTGATGCTTTTTCTTTATATTTTTTTTTTAATCCAGTTATTGCAAAGGCACATGTTACTATACAAATTACTGAAAAGTTAAAGTAAAACTAAATAAAAACTTATACAAAAGCAGAGACACAGGGATAAGGAAATGAAAACACCAAGTAAATACAAGCCAAAAGTACCACAGTTCATTATATATAGTTTTGTTTGCTTTTTGTTTACTTTTGTTTACTTTTCATAGGCTGAAGCATCACAGGGAGAACTGAAGATCAACAGAAACGTTATGTTTACTATAATTCTTCTATTGATGAACAACTTGGCTTTTTTTCAGGCCTAATGAAAAAGCCATGAGATTCTGCACACACATCAAAAGTGATGGAAATGTATTTTAAGAGGTTTGATGATGGATTTGGAAAATGGCTCAATGGCACTTTATCAAACAGTAACTCCTCCAAATGGTTTTATGTAAAGATGTGACATTTTCTAAAAGATAGTTGACCAATTTGGGTCAAAGAGTCTATTTTGGCATTTTTACACATTGCGTTTTAACAATTGTCACCATCACACAACTTGTGTGGCCATGCATGACTCCAACACCATCGTTAAGTTTGCTGACGACACGGTGGTGCTGGGCTTCATCTCCAACAACGATGAGTCGGCCTACATGGATGAAGTGGAGAGCCTGGCACTATGGTGTCAGGAAAACTGCCTCCAGCTGAACGTTGAAGACGAAGGAGCTGGTGGTGGACTTCAGAAGGAGACAACAGGACCACAAACCCCTCACCATCAATGGAGCTCCAGTGGAGAGGGTGCGCAGCTTCAAGTACCTGGGCATCCACATCTCTGAGGATCTGACAAGGACTGAGCATATCTGTGCTCAGACGAAAAGGGCGAAACAGCGACTGTACCACCTGAGGCAGTTGAGGAAGTTTGGGGTTTCCCCTGCTTTCCTTAAGGCTTTCTACTCGGCCGCTCTTGAGAACATCCTTACACAGAACATTTCATCCTGGTTTGGGAATAGCTGCGTACAGGACAGGAAAGCCCTCCAGAGAGTGATCCGGGCAGCTGAACGCTGATGCAGGTCAGCTCTCCCCTCCATGCAGGACATCTACACCAGGAGATGTAAGACCATGGCAGCTCGGACTATTAAGGACTTGTCGCACCCCAGTAACGGACTGTTCAAACTTCTGCACTCAGGCAGAAGGTTCCGGGTCATTATGGCCAAAACAGAGAGACTCAGGAGGAGTTTTTATCCACAGGCGATTCGACTCCTCAACCAGGATGTGCCACTCTCCCGTTCATAGGACTGGTATCAGTTCCACTTACACACTGCTGAGCTGACACTGCACACTGCATTTTTTATCCTGTTACATATACACTAGTGCAAATCAGTGTTTACTATTATTGTTCTGTCTACATTTTGTACTATTTTGCACATTTTTTTAAGAAATATTTTTCATTGTTTCTATTTTTTTATAGACTATTTCTTTTGTTTCCTTTGTTATTTGCACAAAGTAGGAGCGGTTCAGGGTACATTTCACTGTATGTTGTACCTGTATAACTATGCACGTGACAAATGAAGAATCTTCAATCTTGAATCATTGTAGCCCCGCCCACTGATGACAGAAAGTCTCTTTTTACTATTGGATATACTTTTCTGACTTTTTGACCATTTTGAACTGTGTCAGATCAGACAACAATCAGATGTTACTTGATAATAGAAACTGGACTTTTTGCAGGAGGGAGTCGTCTGGGCTGAATGCTGCATTTCAATTTCTTACCACGACACTAAATACTGGAATAAATCCCATATATTTTATCAGCTGTGCACCCAATTTGATAAAAATATTTTTAGTCTAGAATGAAACAAATGCACATATACAATTCATGTTGGCTGAGTTCATACCTTGGCAGGTGTGAACTTGCTGATGCTGTGATGCTCAAGGTCCTTGCCGACACACCAGCTGGACCCTGCCAAGGTGCGAAGGCCGTATATCGCCACTTGCAGCATTAATTGTTGTTATCATTCTCTTTGTATTTTATTTCTAATCCTCTTGGATTAAGCGGGTACAATAAATGAGTGAGAGAATGAGGGAGTACTAATCCCCTACAAAAATAATTTTCCCAAATAATGGACATTTAACATTGAAACTTCCAGCACAATGGTGATTATAACCATTCATATGGCCTGTATTTCTCTCAGTGCACCAAACCTTCAGCAGCAGCTGGTACTTGGTGAGGCGCTGGACTGGTTTCAGGAGGTAAGAATCAAGTCCCAGCTTGTGATCCAGCTTCTTCTGACACTCCTGCAGAGAAAATATTGATAAAATATACCCATGTTAAAATCCTTAGCATGTGTAGCATGTAATACTGTGTATGTGTAAATACCTGGAAGAAGGGGGAATCACAGCACTGTCTCCATAGCAACTCAGAGCATGGCTTGTTCTGGCAGTAACGCTCATACACCTGGAACTTTTCTTTCTGTTCAAACACACACAAATGCATGCTTACAAAATGTTTTGGTGTTTTATTTTATTTTATTTTATTTTATTTTATTTTATTTTATTTTATTTTATTTTATTTTATTTTATTTTATTTTATTTTATTTTATTTTATTTTATTTTATTTTGAATAAAGCCATCATCTCTCCTCATCTGCTCACCCATTTTAAGAAGCAAGCCCCCACCCTTTCTGGTGTTTCCAAGCATCCCTGCAGATCTTGGAGGAAGATCCTAAAGAAGGAATCCCAGAGAGGAAAAAAAAGTAAATTGGAGTAAAAAAGACAAGGTGAGGTTGTGAATGTGTTTTTATGTGTGCGACTCGCCTGCTGTGGAACTGGTAAATCTCTGGCATGTTACCAAACAGAACATCTTTCTGGCTGCGGAGAGCCGAGGGAAGCAGATTAGCCATGGAGGGGTCCTCCATTTCTGCCCTGTAGCCCTGATACAAGACGAGATTTCTTTTAAATCATGAAATAAAACATTTAAAACCTTTTTACTATCTGTGTTTCTATCAGTTTATATGCTGCTGCACAAAATGAATGTAAATTTACCAAAAGGACAGAGAGCAGTTCATCCACATAAATCCTCTCTGTGGCTATCAGTTCCTTCATGATGTGACTAGAAATAGTGAAAATGAGAGAAATCAGCAAAAATATATACAGAAACCTGGAAAATGTGAACAAATATGGGTTAAAATGTATTTGTGTACACATACAGCCTCAGACTTCACAGAATCAGAGTTAAATCTGAGTCTTAGATCAGGTTTTAGGTTGGGGACCAGGTCTGATAAGGAAACGGTCGCTCACCGTGTGACCTGCTCTGGATTGTCCTCTGCTTCTGAATCAGTATCAGGGTTTGGACCATACAGACAGCTGCGGTTACCTTGGTAATCGTGCATCACTTCAATCTGTCCAAACAAACATCAAACGTGTCAGCTCAGACACACGTCCACAAGCTCCGCCTTCGAAAGCTCATGAAGATTTGTGAGTAAAATACAAATTATGTGCACTGACACAAAATCAAGTGAACAACACTGTAGATTTGTTTATGTCTTAATGTTAGCAGAAATCTTGAGCCCAAAAAGAAAAAGAACAGGTAATAAACCTTGCGATGGCTGTTGTTCCTCCTTGTGGCTCTTTTACCAGGAAGCAGGTCAAACGAGAACTTTGAGTTCAAGACATTAAAGTCAACACCTGGAGGAAGAATTGCACATACAGACAAAAACAAGATCATGGAAGCAGACTGAAGATCATGTGATAAACAGAGATGAAAACTGAGCTCAGTGCACACGTTACATGCTATCAGGAGTAAAAGAAGTAAAAGATTACCATAAATAAACAAAGTGAATAAACAAGTGAAACGTAACTAAATCTCAACCTGTAACAGCGGGTTTGTTGGTGTACCGTGTTTGGGAGAGAATAGAGGGGACTTGCAGCGCAGTAAAGTCTGGTCTGGTTCGGGCCGAGGAGCAACCAGCTGTATTGGTCGAACCTGTACGTCCGCCAACTTCTTTAGACACTGCTCTCTGTTCCTGATCATAGACTGAACCGAATTCAGCTTCTCTGTCACCATAGTAACCTGAGACTGTAAAATGACAAATGGTGAAACCTGAGGTGGATTGTGGGATATATGATGACTGGTGTGAGAAGTTACCTGCAGCTGTGGGGTGAGGATGGCCTCAAACTCCAGGCTCAGTATGTCCTGGCTGTTTTTCAGTGCAGATGGCGCCCTCTCCTGGTGATTGCTCAGGTACTGCAGCGCCTCATGAGCTCCCTCCCTGGTTTGAAACTTGTCCACCATCTGACTTGCGAGTAAATAGGCGCCCTCATCACACCAGCGAAGTGCCTGATCGAAAGAGGATGTTGTACACATAAACCCATAGTGTGTTTTGTTTTGAGGGGTTTTCTATGTGATGGTGTAAGTGAGGAAAATATTTGCTACCTGGACTATACTGGACTAATACTATATATAAGAAAGGTTCTTTCTCTCCCTGGGAACAGAGGCATCTTTTATTGTTTAATTTAGAATGAGTGATTAAAATCAACTTGACACATGAAACTTTGTTTGAAAAACTGTGATACCAAAAAAAAAGAGGAAGATGAACAAAAAATCTTCCCATCTGAATAATTTTGAGTTTGACTGCGTACAAACGCGAGTCCGTGATTCTTGTAGTTTTACCTCCTCAAGACGCAGCAGCAGGTCTCGTGTTCGGGTTAGAGAGGCCCGCTTGGAGCGTGTGGCAGTGCTGATGACATCACAGTGATGTCGCAGCTCATTGCAGCGCTGGATGATTAGCGCCAGAGCGTAGTGGTGATTGGCAGCCAACTGGTGCCCGTGCAGAATCACCACCTGGGCTCGAGCCATCTCCTCCTGATTTACACAAACACATGACAGTTTGGTGCCACTATCAGTTTACAAGCATCTCATGGAAGACTGTTATATTTCATCGAGTGATTTATGTTCTGCATACAGTATATTATCTGATTCCAGAAAATACTTCAATATTTAAAGAACTAAAATGGTCTAACTAAATGAGTAAAAAAGAAAAAAATCCAAATTTGAAAGAAATTGTTCGTTTAGAAGGTTAAGAACATTTAATACAGTGGGGCAAAAAAGTATTTAGTCAGCCACCAATTGTGTAAGTTCTCCCACTTAAAAAGATCAGAGAGGCCTGTAATTTTCATCATAGGTATACCTCAACTATGAGAGACAAAATGAGGAAAAAAAATCCAGAAAATCACATTGTCTGATTTTTAAAGAATTTATTTGCAAATTATGGTGGAAAATAAGTATTTGGTCACCTACAAAGTAAGATTTCTGGCTTTCACAGACCTGTAACTTCTTTAAGAGGCTCCTCGGTCCTCCACTCGTTACCTGTATTAATGGCACCTGTGTGAACTCGTTATCAGTATAAAAGACACCTGTCCACAACCTCAAACAGTCACGCTCCAAACTCCACTATGGCCAAGACCAAAGAGCTGTCAAAGGACACCAGAAACAAAATTGTAGACCTTCACCAGGCTGGGAAGACTGAATCTGCAATAGGTAAGCAGCTTGGTGTGAAGAAATCAACTGTGGGAGCAATTATTAGAAAATGGAAGACATACAAGACCACTGATAATCTCCCTCAATCTGGGGCTCCACGCAAGATCTCACCCCGTGGGGTCAAAATGATCACAAGAACGGTGAGCAAAAATCCCAGAACCACACGGAGGGACCTAGTGAATGACCTGCAGAGAGCTGGGACCAAAGTAACAAAGACTACCATCAGTAACACACTACGCCGCCAGGGACTCAAATCCTGCAGTGCCAGACGTGTCCCCCTGCTGAAGCCAGGACACGTCCAGGCCCGTCTGCGGTTTGCTAGAGAGCATTTGGATGATCCAGAAGAGGATTGGGAGAACATCATATGGTCAGATGAAACCAAAATAGAACTTTTTGGTAGAAACTCAACTTGTCGTGTTTGGAGGGGAAAGAATGCTGAGTTGGATCCAAAGAACACCATACCTACTGTAAAGCATGGGGGTGGAAACATCATGCTTTGGGGCTGTTTTTCTGCAAGGGGACCAGGACGACTGATCCGTGTAAAGGAAAGAATGAATGGGGCCATGTATCGTAAGATTTTGAGTGAAAACCTCCTTCCATCAGCAAGGGCATTGAAAATGAGACGTGGCTGGGTCTTTCAGCATGACAATGATCCCAAACACACCGCCCGGGCAACGAAGGAGTGGCTTCGTAAGAAGCATTTCAAGGTCCTGGAGTGGCCTAGCCAGTCTCCAGATCTCAACCCCATAGAAAATCTCTGGAGGGAGTTGAAAGTCCGTGTTGCCCAGCGTCAGCCCCAAAACATCACTGCTCTAGAGGAGATCTGCATGGAGGAATGGGCCAAAATACCAGCAACAGTGTGTGAAAACCTTGTGAAGACTTACAGAAAACGTTTGATCTCTGTCATTGCCAACAAAGGCTATATAACAAAGTATTGAGATTAACTTTTGTTATTGACCAAATACTTATTTTCCACCATAATTTGCAAATAAATTCTTTAAAAATCAGACAATGTGATTTTCTGGATTTTTTTTCCTCATTTTGTCTCTCATAGTTGAGGTATACCTATGATGAAAATTACAGGCCTCTCTGATCTTTTTAAGTGGGAGAACTTACACAATTGGTGGCTGACTAAATACTTTTTTGCCCCACTGTATGTAAACTCTAGTAGATCGCTTAGACTAATCGTTTGAATCTGACTCATTGTGGCGTTATAAAACAACTCCAATATCAAAACTTTCCTAGCAGTTCAAGAGAACTCAGTTTTCTAGAGCCTCACACAGCTATCATTTTGTTTTTGTTACAATTATTCAAACAGACGTGTGATGATATTCGTTCCAGAAGGGCTCCTGGCTGTGACAGAAACCCTTCAGGTAACTTCTGATGGTATTAACATTCACAAATAACCTTATAACTATGAGTAAATAATGATGTAATGCAGGTGGGAACTGCCAGGCAGGAGGCTTATAGGGAGACCAAAGAGGAGAGATACTGTGGTAAAGGGGGACATGAGGTTGGTTGGTGTGAGAGAAGATGATACAGAGGACAGGGGTAGATGGAGACGGATGACTTGATGTGGTGACTCCTGAAGGGAGCAGCCGAAAAAAAAACATGAAGATT
This sequence comes from Pachypanchax playfairii, assembly GCA_006937955.1. Classification (NCBI taxonomy): domain Eukaryota; kingdom Metazoa; phylum Chordata; class Actinopteri; order Cyprinodontiformes; family Aplocheilidae; genus Pachypanchax; species Pachypanchax playfairii. The sequence goes on along the minus strand of SSNP01000124.1, from coordinate 94,997 downwards.
AAAAAAATCAGTTCAAATAAACCATTATAATTTTTTCTATATTCCAGATGAGACAGCAGAAATCTCCTTTGGTCTATCTGTTAGATTGTCAGTTTGGTTAGAACTAATCTGTATTTCTCAGGTAAGACATTAATTACAGTTTTTCTCAGTCGCTTTGGTGCGTTTCTCACAACAGAATTAAACTTTTCACAACAGTTAGTGCAGTCTCCACCACATGTAGTCGTTTGGACACAACCTAGTGGCAGTTTCATGTTCATTCATCCAACTGCAGATGCTTTTGGACATGAAGCAATTAAGTAAGTACAAATATCTGCAAAATTGTCACTTTTGACTTGCTTTTCATCATGTCTATCAAAATTAACTATACTTGTACAGGCTGAATAGTCATTGTTCATACAACTAATAGTCTTCATTTCATTGATTGTGTCATTGCATGCAAAATTGGTGAACATGTTGTCAATCATTTTTTACATTAATTTTAAACATATTTTAATTGTGTTTCTATGAAAATGCCCATAAATAACTTTTCTCAGGTGAATCTTATCTTACACTGATGAAAAGATGAGAGTGAATTATTAGTTGCAAACCATAACAAGCCTCTTCTTCACTGTTGAATCACATGAACCCAAACTTTACAAGTGTATACTGAGGTGCATACAGAACTACAATACATGGAAGGTCAGTCTCATGGAAGAGGGGTGAGGATGGGGGAGGAAGGGAACCAAACCAGGGAAGAAGAAGAAGAAGAGGGAGAACAGGCCAACCACATAGAGAAATTCCTGATGAAATCAGGGAAACACTTGTTGATCATGTGGTAAATCACGGCCTCATGGTGGCTGAGGCTGGTCGAAGGGTTCCTCGTTGCATTTAGAGAGTTGATATTTACTGTGATGTAGATGAAAATATCTGGCCAGACAGACGGGTGAATCTAGTTGTCCATGATTGATTTGCAGCATGGTCAGTTTCACAGTATTTTCATCTTCCAGTCCATGATGGGGAGGGGGTGTTGCAGCCAATGACCGTCTCAGCAGAGTGGATGATATGCTGCAGTTGGCCCTTGTCCTTGTCTGAAGTTGCTGTGGACCAGATGGTGATGGAGGAGGTTAGGATGGACTCCATGATGGAGGTGTAGAAATGCTCCATCATCTGTGTCGGTAGGTTGAACTTCCTCAGTTGTCACAGGAAGTACATCCTCTGGTGCTGGAGCACCAGAGCTTTTGGTGAGGTAGCTGATGTTCATCTCCCACTTGAGGTCCCGAGAGAAGATGGTAGCCAGGAAGCGGAAGGACTCCACTATGTCCATTGCAGACTCACTAAGGGTGTCCCTTAGGGACGGGGGTGAGTTCCTCCTAAAGTCCACAACCGTCTCCACTGTTTTAGCTGCACTGAGCTCCAGGATGTTGAGCTCCCACCAGGACACCAGACAGTCAATGTCCCAGCTGTAGGTGGACTCATCCTCCTCAGAGATGAGACAGATGAGGGGGGTGTCATCTGCAAACGTCTGGAGCTTGACAGACTGATGACTGGCGGTACCTGCAGTAAGGTTTACTGAGCCAAAGGGAATTTATATTTTTTTGTCAGTTGCACGATGCTGTGAACAGTTGCAGTTATACAGTAAAGTGCATATTTAGTGTCTTGATTTTTATTTAATTCTAGTTTTAAAAATGCTGTCTTGACTTCACATGACATTGGGAAACACTTCCAGAGTCACAATGAAAACATGTTCAAACCATCTGACTTTTGACTCAAAGATGCTGGTGTTGTAACTTGTAATATTGACGGCACTGACACTTTCATGGACATAAATATTTGCTTTTGAAGAACAAACGATCCATTTTGAGAAAGTGACTTGCTTTTGCAGGTTATCCACCATGTTCTGCAGTTTGCACTAATAGTTTTGAGAAATGCCTGAGCAGTGGTGCAAAGTTTAATTCTGTTGTGAGAAATGCACCAAAGCAACTGAGAAAAACTGTAACCTTTCCATAGAACCTTAATCCAAATGATTTAAACTATAAAGCTATAGGTTTTAAGTTTTCATTGTATAAACTAATAATATATACTTTTTTGACATCTTTGGAACTGAAGGAGGAAAAGAAAGCAAAGTTAGGTAGAAACTAGTTTTAAAAGGACTGGTTTAGATTTTGGGAACATACATGTAAGACAGTTAAACTGCAACATCACGATATTCAATCAGTTTTAACAGTTGAGTTATGGAACAATAAATCACGATTCACTTTTGTTTCTGATACACTTTGTGTGTGTGTGTGAAGTGCATGTTTTAAGTGTGTGTTTGTGTTTGACCTGAGCATGTTTGTCAAGAGTCTCCAGGTCTTTAAGTAGCTGCTCTGTCTGAATCACTGTGGTTCCCACTGAAGCAATTTCCTTCTCCCGAGCAGAGAGACGCTCCAGCACCTCATTCATCTACACAAACACACCACAAGAGTATAAACCAAGAGGCAGGACAAAAGCAAAACACGCTGACACCAGTTGTCACACCTGCTGGAATCTGGTTTCATAGTGCAGCAGCTGGAGGTACTGCTGCAGCTTCAGGTGATGTTTTTCAAAGAAACCATCAAATGCCTCCTCCATGTCTCTGAGCTGCGCCAAAAGCCTAAAACATACATGACAAAATATGTCCAGTTAAATCTTTCTAGAATCTCTTGAATGTTTTTTTATTATCATTTTGAGCCTGTGTTTTACCTCTGAACAGTGTCCATGTCTGATTGTATTTCCCTCTCTTCTTCGATGTCTCTCTTAGCAACTTTAACTGTTTCCAGGTTGGACAACAGCAGGCGTCCTTCTTTGAGAACTCCCCGGATATCATCCTGACAAAACAACAAGAGGTCTATGAAACCGCAGGACCACGCAAAACTCATGTAAATGCAAACTATCAGAGAGATTGATCAGAAAAATACAAGTAGGAGCTTAAGGAAGAGAAGTGAGGGCAGATAGAGCAAGCAGCAACCTTCATCTGTCGATATCTGTGTGTGTGGGAGTGCACCAAGAACTCAATGGCATTAGCTTCATCTGGGAGTTCGGTCTCAGACAGCTCAGAACCGAAGCTTTGCAGCAGCTGGGCGATCTCCTTCACTGTCACCGCAAAGGTCTCAATAGACTGGGAACAAACAGATACACATTTTCACCCTGATATGTTCAATGTGATCCGCCAGAACCAATAGCAGTTGAATTTTCTTGTTTTAAAGACATGCATGTCATGCTGTGATGGATCAGAAGTGCATACTGAGCGCAGGAGGACCCAGTCACTTTGGCAATATTCCACTTTTGCAGTAAAGTCTGATGTCAGGTGGTTTTCGTCAATGTAGCGCAGCAGGTCGCCAACAGAACGAAGCATTACCACCTAGAAAACAGAGCAAAAAACAACCTGTGAGGCATCGCGTAACATCTGGAATTCATCAACGTTAACAGCTCCAACAAAACTTGTAGCATGTCAGAACAAACAGACCTCAGTCCCCCCACGTACACACACACACACACACACACACACACCCCTCACCGGCATCTTTAGCAGGAAGTCATCCTGGCTGAAGCGAAAGCCCAGGTCAGTGCTGGAGGATGGACTGGGGGCGGAGCTTAACAAGCCGGTGGGGCGGAGCACCAAGACCAGATGTAGATTGCCAGGAAAGGACGTCTGAAACCAGATAACAACAAATTGTTTTCTCATTTTCATAATTAGTAAATAAAACTTGGACAATATTCTGGCACAAAATGTAAAGGACAAGATTTTATGAACTTCTCCATTGTGCAGGAATAATTATCATGGCATGATGATTCAACATCATTTTATCACATCTCAGTTGGTGGTATTGTCCTGTTGAGGATTAATTTGTGAAAGAGACTAAAAAAAATAAGGCTTCTTTTTTTCCATCTAAGGAAAACAATGATTTGGGGGATTTATCTTTTTCCTGAGTTAGTATAGAACTGAACTTACAAATCTGAAACATCAGAGAGAGACTTGAGGAGTTAGAAGAGATTGCACAGCTCAACACAGCATCAGCATCCTCCTCTGTCACTCTGATGGATCTTTTGGCTTCTGTAGCAGTTCAGCATCTCTGACAGTCAGCTCTTCTTACTTACTTATTTAGCTCTTTAGTTGAACGTCCGTCGTTCATTAGCAGCTGTTAACCCACCCTGCATACCTCCACCTCTTCTTTCTTCTTCCTCTACCAAAAACTTTATTGTTTGTTTTATATCTGAATGAACTTAAAACTGTACCTAATGTTCCTGGGCAGATTCCAAATATTTGTTCTCGTTTTATTTCACTAATAGCAGCTAAACCTGATTATTTAACATGAAAAGGAATAATAATTTTTTTAAAAAAGTTGCCCACAGCAAAAGCATCAGTCCTTATTCTGAAAAATGATATTTTTTACGATTAAAGGTACTGAGGAATTGTTTATCTTTATACATCAAAGACCAAAATTAAAAATTCGAACAAACTGGTGAGTTATCACACCAAAAATGTTACTTTAAGTGGAGACAGGCATCTGTTAGATTCTGCAGGACTGAGTCCAAATCAAATGCGCAGGTCCTCATTTACTCAACTTCATATTGTGAATCTTGATCTTTATTTATGAAGCAGTCACATTGGATGTGAAAGTATAACTCTAACAGCAGCCGCATCGCACAGCTGAGATGTTTCTGCATTTAGGCCTGTTTTAGATGTAAACAAAAAGAGCAGCATGACTTTAATACCCTGCAGTGTGTGAGCTGATAAAGCACTTGCAGTCCAAACACACGGATTTGTCATTGGCCTGTCCTCCTGTCTCAGACTTTTAACACAGAGGTGTTTTAAGATGTGTGTTAAATATCTGATGCAGTTTAAAGGCACATCGCATCTTCTGTGTCGCAGCAGCAGCAAACTGTCTTTAGAAAAGATCGCTTATCTCTCTGTGCTGCAGTCCTTCACCGCCCCGTCCTCCCACCCTCCCCACCTCCCGGCGGAGCTTACCGCGGCCCGGCGCAGACGGGGAAACCCCCAGCGCGAGTTGGACTCAGCCATGGCTTCCAGCGTCTCCCAGATCTGCCCTGTTCGGTTCGGGCCCGGGACGTCCGCAGCGGGACGTGTGGTGTCGGGAGCGAGCAGCCGCAGCGATGGCACGGTAACCTCCACCGCAGTGTCCGGGCGGGCCGAGCGGCGCGCTCAGTGCGCACCTCAGCAGGCGGACCGGGATGGAGGGGAGCGCTTCACTCACCTGACGTCAAAGCCCAAAAGACTTGCTCACGTAAAATGTCCCTGTTAAAACTACAGTTCTTGACTTGCAGAGCTATCGTCATTTTAGTCATGAGAGACAGTTTATAAAACAACCTGCACTATAGCTAATAAACAAAAATATTAACATTGTTTGTAACCTCTAATGTTTTTATCTATGAACATGAGAAGAACTGGAAGTGAGAAGGAACAAGGCTGAATTGGAAGATTTCCATTGGATCCACTAGATGGCAGCTGAACACAATGATTTTTAAAGTCACCTCAGTTTTATAACTCATCTGAGTCGCTTTGGTGCATTTCTCACAACTGAACTTTTCACAACAGTTAGTGCAACCTCCACAACATTTAGTCATTTGGGCACAACCTTATGGCAGTTTCATGTTCATTTCATCCAACTGCAGATGCTATTGGACATGCAGCAATTGTGTTGGTACAAAAATCTGCAAAATGGTCACTTTTGACTTGCTTTTCATCATGTCTATCAAAATGAACTATACTTGTACAGGCTGAATAGTCATTGTTCATACAACTATAATCTTCATGTCATTAATTGTGTCATTGCACACAAAATTGCTGAACATGTTCAGTCAAACATTTTGTACATTCATTTTAAAAATATTTTAATCGCGTTTCCATGAAAAGGTCCATAAATAACTTTTCTCAGGTGAATCTTGTCTTACACTGATGAAAAGATGAGTGTGAACTATTAGTTGCCAACAATAACAAGCCTCTTCTTCACTGTTGAATATGAACCCAAACTTTACAAGTATATACAGTACACTGGGGTACAGGATTGGCTTGCACCTACAGAACTGCAATACATGGAAGGTCAGTCTCATGGAAGAGGGGTGAGGATGGGGGGAGCAAGGGGACCAAACCAGGGAAGAAGAGGAAGAAGAGGCCAACCACATAGAGAAATTCCTGATGAAATCTGAGAAGCACTTGTGGATCATGTGATAAACATGGCCTTACAATGGCTGACGCTGGTCGAAAGGTGCAGCCAAATGTTGGGAGAACTACTGTCAGTTTGATTATTCAGACATTTTGTCAGGAGAACAGGTGAACATACTGTAATTTAGGGTTGTTCAGCACAAACTAATTTGCTCTGCACCGTCAGAGTCCTGCAGAGGATGGATTTGAGACTCAAGAAGATACTTTCCTTGCTGCATTTAGAGAGTTGATATTTACTATGATGTAGATGAAAATATGTGGCCAGACAGACGGGTGAATCTAGTTGTCCATGATTGATTTGCAGCACGGTCAGTTTCACAATATTTTCAGCTTCCAGTCCATGATGGGGAGGGGGTGTTGCAGCCAATAACCTTCTCAGCAGAGTGGATGATATGCTGCAGTTGGCCCTTGTCCTTGACTGAAGCTGCTGTGGACCAGATGGTGATGGAGGAGGTTAGGATGGACTCCATGATGGAGGTGTAGAAATGCTCCATCATCTGTGTCGGTAGGTTGAACTTCCTCAGTTGTCACAGGAAGTACATCCTCTGGTGCTGGAGCACCAGAGCTTTCGGTGAGGTAGCTGATGTTCATCTCCCACTTGAAGTCCAGAGAGATGATGGTACCCAGGAAGCGGAACGCCATATCGGGTTGTGTGAATGGGTAAATGTAAAACCTTGTAGTGCGAAAGCGCTTTGAGCTGTCTGAATGACAAGAAAAGCACTATACAAATACAGGACATTTACATTTACATGTGTCCATTGCAGACTCACTAAGGGTGTCCCTTAGGGACGGGGTGAGTTCCTCCTAAAGTCTACAACCATCTCCACTGTTTTAGCTGCACTGAGCTCCAGGATGTTGAGCTCCCACCAGGACACCAGACAGTCAATCTCCCAGCTGTAGGTGGACTCATCCTCCTCAGAGATGAGACCGATGAGGGGGGTGTCATCTGCAAACATCAGGAGCTTGACAGACTGATGACTAGAGGTACCTGCAGTAAGGTTTACTGAGCCAAAGGGAATTTATATTTTTGTTGTAAACGTTTTTTTGTCAGTTGCACAATGCTGTGAACAGTTGCAGTTATACAGTAAAGTGCATATTTAGTGTCTTGATTTTTATTTACTTCTAGTTTTAAAAATGCTGTCTTGACTTTACATGACATTGAGAAACACTTCCAGAGTCACAATGAAAACATGTTCAAACCATCTGACTTTTGACTCAAAGATGCTGGTGTTGTAACTTGTAATATTGACGGCACTGACACTTTCATGGACATAAATATTTGCTTTTGAAGAACAAATTATCCATTTTGAGAAAGTGACTAGCTTTTGCAGGTTATCCACCATGTTCTGCAGTTTGCACTAATAGTTTTGAGAAATGCCTGAGCAGTGGTGCAAAGTTTAATTCTGTTGTGAGAAATGCACCAAAGCAACTGAGAAAAACTTTAGTACATGTTCTGACAATCAATCTATAAATATTCAAGGATCCAAATGTTCTTGGACAGTGTAAGTTTGGAAATCAACAACATCTCAAATTAGCTCTAACTTGTGTTATTTTTGTCTGACACAAAACTACAGTTCAGCCTTGATTAGTCAGATGTCAGCTCCTAAATGTCAGCTTTAAAAGGACCTGTGACATGGCGCTAAAACTATTAAGATTTCTTTCACTCTTCATCTATTTCTTCTTGCTTTCCCTTCCAAAGACTTCTATTTTTGTGAGGTCAAAGTTCAAGAAGATTAATGGATTTATCCTCTTGGACCAGGAATGTGGAGCCACTTGAAAATAGAATGAGAGCAATTTTTCAGTAACATTAAAGATTCATGTCATTTTTTGTCTTTTTTGTAAATCCAGCAGTCAATAACTTTATTTACAGTACACTCATGAGGTCAGTGGGATTAATACAGAGTGGAATTCAGTTAAAAATCAGAATATTATAGATGTCCTGCAGATATTGAATTTGTTTTGTATGCTCATTTACATTTTCACTTAGTCTTTTTGATGTTGCTCTCTTGCTACTGGATGGTCTAATCATCATCCATCATAAATGAAGAGCTGATGTTCTTCAACAAAACACTATCAAACTGTAAACAGTCACATGGATTCTCACTGAGGACTAAACAGATGGAACTAAGGATGTAGTTAAACACAATATCACAAAGTTAAATTTATTGTTAATAAAGGATTCTTCCACCTAAATGACACAATGAAAACAACCACTCTGTGCTAATTTTAGGTTCCAGTTAAGTCTTTGACAACAACACAGTGACCCTTTGCCTTGTGGGGCAACACGAAGGCTGAGAGGTCTCTTCTTGAATAAACGCCAACATAGTTTTTTTTGTCAACCCAGCCCTTGGAATCAGTCAGTCTGATAGTTTTACATAAATGCAGCACTTTCCATAACGTTTCAAATAAGCTTTTCTTTTTGACGTTGAGCCTTAAATTGGTTACAACAAGCCTCCTCTTCCTTGTTTTTTTTTCTCCATGAGCTTGTTATAATGAACTTGTGGAAGGATTCACTGGGTTTCAAAGGTTGAAGGGAATACCGTTGATCCCGTCTAATCTCAGGCACGTTACAGACACAGTGTTGAATAAGACAGCTCACTGGGATGTTGTCGAGGTTCCATCATCTGTGCCATTACGTGATTGTGAGCTGTTAATCTGCTAAGATCAGACAGATTTGAATACACAGAATCGCCACATGGCTCCCCAGAAGACTCCAATTATACACCCTACATTTACACCTCTAATTAGAATTCCAAAAATAATAGAATATTATTATTTTTAGCTTTGCTTGTTCCCAAAATAAACAGATTTTAACATAATCTCTTACACTAAATGTTTTTTTCCCCCTCGCGTGTTGGGAAAATGTTGTTTCATTGGTTTATTACATATTTTCTAAATTAGTTATCTTTTATTAGCAGTTCTATCAACAGATAGTAAACATTTATCAGAGTTATTCCAACGTTTGTTTTTAACTTTATAGAAGCAAACATGGATATTATTGAAGTTACAGTTAGAGGAAAATCGGCTCATAATAAAGAAGAAAGATAAAAAAGATAATTATAACACTGTTTCATACAGTTATTTGAATTGTGGTAGCGCAGGGCAGATTATAAGCCTACTACAACACCAACCATGTGGGAGCTGTTGATTTAGCTTGGTGACATTTTTAAACCCTTCGTAGGCCCAAAAAAAGCTTTTCCCTGATTACTTAATTGGATTTAGAAGAGGACAACGACAACCCCAATGAATCTGTTAAGTCTTAACGATAGATGGAGGGAGACTGGTATAAAAAGAGAGAACAAGCGTTCTGGAACTCACTCGCCCTGACACGCTGAAACGATCACACACAGCTAAAACCAGGTAAGATAACCTCATCTTTATAGATGCATAGAAAAAAGAGATAGAGGGAGGAATTTATTTGTCATATAAGTGATTGATTTTATTGTTATACGACTCAGAGAGGCTAATTTTGTTTGGAAAATTGTAACAAAAAGCTGTTATAGTTGAAAGGTTGTAAATGTCTGGCTAAAACTGGTAAAAAAAGGTTTAGAAATGAAACATTAAACTTTCTCATACAGTCAGGGTTTTACATACAAGGGCTGCTGTTGTATGTGGTGAAAAGTTGCTAAATAAATAAACAGTGTTTTCAGTCTTCCTAAGCTGTCAGAAATAGTTTATATTTTAAAGCTAATGAGCTACTTTTAGGAATTGGATATCCAAAAATACACAATTTACAGCCAGTTTAATGTCTCTTTATAGCTTAGCTGAAAACATAGCGGTGTGCTCTGTGGAAATCTTTAGCATAAGTCGTGACGCCTACATCTGTTGGATGGATTTCAGTTCACAGAAAGAATGACAGCTTTGGTCATGGCCTCTAACACCAGTGGTCTAATCTTCTAACAAAAGATTAACCTTCTGCAACTTTTAAACAAAACATCACTACAGCTGCATACAAGCTAACAGAACAGAGTTTCAATCGTAGTGTCTTACAGACATTGTGACTTTTATCATTCAACTTTTCTTTTTATCTTTCCAACAGAATATTGGTAAACATCTTCCAGACATGGCAAAGTAAGTACTGCTTTTAATTTGTTTCCTCATTGACAAGCAAAGATCATTTAGCAGTTTGAAGTGAAGTTCTTATTTGTTATAAATGAGATACGATGATGATACAATACGATTTTAATCTATTCACTTTATTGTCCCCCTGGGAAAACTGTCTATTAATCATCACAATAACCACATTGTGCAGTTTTCCAAATTACAATACAATACAACATAATGTTGCAATACAATTCAATATGATTTATGAAAAAATATGCCTTTTATGATACGATACGATACGATACGATACGATACGATACGATGCGATACGATGCGATGCGATGCGATGCGATGCGATACGATATGATATGCTGTAATCCCATAAGAAATAGCTTTTTATCCACTCAGAGAAACCTGTTCAGTGTTGTTACAGAAGGTGTCTTCACAAATAATCCATTAATTAATAACAGCTGACAATATAATATGAGAGGATGCAGCACAATCCAATATGATTTATCATGAAAGATACTACACAATATGACTCAATACAATATGAATTTGAAATGATGATCTCATATTATCTGCTTGGGGAACCTTGTTTTGGACTCAGTGCTGTCTGAACTGCTGCTTTCATAAAAGATCCACAAATCTATAGACTTAAACCTTCACAATGCAAACTTAATTCACCAGGAGGAGTCGTTTTCTGAAGTAGATCTTATATTCACTGAAATTGGGATGGCCTAGCAACCTGTTCAGTGTATATCCCACCTCCTGTCTGTTGAGACAAGCTTTCCACAACTGTGAACATGAACAAGAATATAAATAGAAAACAGAAAATTCATGGCTGGATGTCTCCATAATAGACGTGTATCTTGTACACTGTATGTCGACCATATGCCATAACCATCTGCACATCTTGCTAAAACAAACTTAACTGCGCCTCAAACAAACATGTGAATGATTTTTTTTATCTTCTTCCATTGAAGACAATCACATCTGTATTCAAAGTACAATAAAATGTTTTTTTTTTTTTAAATACAGTTAGAAGTAGTAGAGAACTGAGGTAGAATTCCATAATCACCTTGAAAGCTGGACGTCAGAGTTGAAGGCCAGCTCCTAAAAATGGCAGTTGGAAGGCATTTATTTGTGGTTTGGAAGGGCTTAGGCACTGAGGTGTTATTTAAAATGTGCTCACAGACATTAACACTTGTAATCAGCTTCACACGGGAGCACGCAGGTTATCGGCTATTTGTGAACACTGTCTCACCATTTGCGTCTCCCTCACCTGACCCAGCCTCGCAATCCGGGCTGGATGAGGTAAAGCTGCTCCACACTTGGAGATTCTTATCTGGATCAAGTGGAAAGAAATGACTGTTCTGTCTGCCACTGAAAAAACACAAGTTTCCATTTTAATTTAAATCAGCTGGACGCATAACAGTTCTAATGACAAACAGATGACGAACATAAATGGAACAGAATCCATCCAAGTTTGTGTTTCTCCTTCTTCTTTTTATAGAGTTTTCAAGAAGACCAGTGGAAATGGAGGGGTCAGTGTTCTCCTCTTGTTCAGATGATAACATGCAACACATTGAAATATTTTTTATTGTTTAGATCTGAGACTCTAAACTGATTACCCTCTCTCTTTGACAGCTGACCCTCTATCTGGGGAAGAGGGACTACGTGGATCACGTCACCCAAGTGGAAAAAGTTGGTGCGTCTTATTTTGTTTTTATAAAGCTCTGGTTGTGAAGCTGCACTCTCCAGATTTTAATCAGAACTCTTTTCCAGATGGCGTGGTGAAGGTGGACCCAGCAGACTTTGGTGACAGAAAAGGTAACGTTTTCATTCTACAGAAGATGGAAGAGCTGAGCTGCTCGTTGAAGGAAGTGTTCAAATAATAAATCTGCCAGTTCTCTTTTGACAGCTTTCGTGCAGCTGGCATGTGCCTTCCGTTATGGTAGCGATGACCTGGATGTGATGGGCCTATGCTTCAGGAAGGACATCTGGATCCAGCAGGTCCAGATCTACCCTGAGAGCTCAAAGCCCCAACTGAGCGCCATGCACGAGACCCTGATGAAGAAGGCGGGAGACAACTCCTACCCCTTCTCCTTCGAAGTATGAGATGCGCTCAGCTGACCAGTATTACAACTCAGATAGAAAACTGTGTTATTTAAACAAGTTTATCATAAACTAGACAGAATGTTTTTGAAACAATAATTTCAATAAACACCATTAGAAAAATAAATTTAAAAAAAACAAGTAAATTTAAAACAAGTAAATTCAACTACATAAAATTTTACAGTACAGGACTTGTTCATTTGGGTCGTTCCACTTTATGTTTTCTTACACATCCACATATTTCCAGTCACTTTTTAGTCCACTACATTTATTTGACAGCTTTAGAGGGAAATCCTATCAAAATAAAACCCAAGCAGATCAGCAGCTGCTACAAAAAGTTTTTTTTCCAACAATTTTTAAAATTATTTTTACATGTTTTTATGTTGTGAATGAAGTGGTCAGTTACCCAAAAACCATTTGCTAATCCCTCAGATTCCTCTGCTGCCCTATGAATTATAAAATACATCATCTGCAATCCATTGTGCTTATATCAGTCATCTTGGAACAACAGAATATTTTAAATCCTCCAGTTTAAAGTACTTAAATTTGATTTGTTTTGTCATTTAAATCTATATATAAAATGTTTGTTTCGTGAGTGATCTAATAGACGTATTTAATTGTTTAGCTTTAAATGATCTTCATCCTGTTTTGCAGATTCCCAACAACCTGCCGTGTTCAGTCTCTCTGCAGCCTGGCCCTGATGACAAGGGGAAGGTACATTTTTTGTCAATCTACTAATATTCTTCTCTTCTAAACATGCTTCATTTAGCTAACATTGAATTTCTCTTTGCAGGCTTGTGGTGTTGACTTTGAGGTGAAAACATACTTGGCCAAGGAAAAGAACAACCCTGATGAAAAGATTGAAAAGAAGTAGGTAGACTTCATGACTTTCAACTAATATTTTGTACTTTTTTCTACTAATCTTCCTGCTATCTGCCCAAACAGGGACACTGCTCGTCTCATCATCCGTAAAATCCAGTACGCCCCGTCTCAGGTGGGTGCTGGGCCGAAGGCTGAAATCTGCAAAAGCTTTATGATGTCTGACAAACCTGTTCACCTTGAAGCATCCATGGAGAAAGATGTGAGTATCAAACGTTGGTGACATGCGGTCCACACACAGCTACGATTACCCGACCATGAATCTCCTGCAAATTGCTTCTAACAAGTAAAAAAAATTCAGATTCGTTCCCTTCGTTTTTTCCACAGCTCTACTTTCACGGTGAAGCCATTCCAATCAAAGTCAAAATCAACAATGAGAGCAACAAAACAGTCAAGAAAATCAAAATCACTGGTAAGTTAGTCAGCAAAATGAAATGTTTTTAACCAGATTGAATGCTGTAACTGTCCTTAGAGGACCATGCAAGGATTTATCTCATTTTCCTATTTTTCTCTCACAGTGGAACAAACCACCGACATCGTCCTCTACTCAGCAGACAAATACACCAAGGCTGTTCTCACTCAAGAGTTTGGGTATGTTGTCAAGAGGAAACACAAAGCATAGCTAGGATCACAAAACAGCAGGTTTTTTAATTGTATGTGTGTTTAATTATTTGTGTTTTCATGACATCCAGAGAGACAGTGGAGGCCAACGGCACCTTCGACTCAACTCTGAGCATCACACCCACTTTGGCTGACAACAAGGAGAAAAGAGGTCTGGCTCTGGACGGACGGCTGAAGGACGAGGACACAAACTTGGCTTCCACCACCATGTCAGTGCACAAACATTCTTCTTTTTGGAACGTTTCTGGACATCTCAAACATGGCGTCTCGTAGTGAAACACTTCACTAAAATAAACCTGTTAATCCCTCTAAATCTCTCTAATTCCACCCTCACAGGCTGAAGAAGGATATAGAGAAAGAGGTGTTGGGCATTCTGGTTTCCTACAAGATTAAAATTAACCTCATGGTTGCTGGAGGAGGGTGAGTCTGTGTTTCTTTCAACTTGTCTTGTCACAAATAAAATCAAAGCTTGAACAGGATTAAATGACAGTTATAATTGTTGTTTTCAGCCTGCTGGGCGGCCTCACCGCCAGGTAAGCAGCATCTGTTACAGCAGTTATATTGATGTCAGAGACCGTCACTTGTTCCTCTTTGCTGATTGGTTGATTTATTTTCCTGCACAGTGATGTTACAGTGGAGCTGCCACTGAACCTCATGCACCCAAAGCCTGAAGGTATTTTTTCTAACAAATTGATAGAACTGAGAGTTAATTTTAAAAATGATGCTTGTGGATTAGATGATAATTTCACTCTCTCATCTTAATCTTTCCTTTTTGTTAAATGCCTCCAAACTGTGCAGAGTAAAGACTGAACAGTGCTGTAAGTACCTTTTATAACAATGTGACACTATGTCACTAGGGAAGTGAAGGAAATAATAGTGTATTGCTTGTGTGAAATATATATTTTTTAGATTTTTCTAAGTTTATGTGAATGCAAACTGTGGAAACATTTAAAAATAAGAACTTTGGATAATTTGGAAGTTATTGATTGTTTTGTTGAGTCCGGCTGATGATGCTAAACATAATCAGAAAATAATTTATTATATTTGTCATCTATAGCAAAATAAAGGTTTATAATTCAGCTGTTAAAACTATATAAATATACCTCAACATTAATATTTACATTAAACTTTAGAGTTATTGAAGTTAAATGATCATTCATTTGTTAATCAAATGCAGTGGGTTGCACTGGAGCTGATTTATATAAGTATAATCTAGTATAAATCTAAATATCAAACTTTTTTGTTGTTGTTTTTTTCAGAATAAAGTTACCCTGCAAGTTGAGAAGACAGAAATTCAAGAAGACAGCCACTGGAAGAGACATAAAATAAATAAAAGAAGAAAAAATAAAGAAGAACAAGAAGAAGAAGCAAAAGAAGAAATATGTGACTGGTGTCAGGAAACTAAAACATGAGCAACAGAAGAAAAAAGTCTTTTCAGCACTGGACCAGCAAATATATAGGATGAAACACCAGTCCCCTCAAAGCTTTGTCCTTCTTTCAATTTTTGTAGCGAGATCCTCGTCCTTTAGCTGTAGAAAGTGTTTGTTTGACAAATGTGAATTCAGCACAACTCTCGTAAAAACCCACAAGTGAACATGAGAATACGCCTTCTTCTCTTATGGAAATATAAGATACAAAACAATGTAAGAAAGCCCATGAAAGCCACTGTGCATTGGAATACTGTGATTCACTTACCTGTTGACTGAAATGTTGTGTTTAATGTGAGATTATAATATTACTGGACTTCTCAAATATCATGCTATACAATAAAAATTCCTATTAAAAGATTGTTTTGTATGTTGTTTTTATATAGTTTAGTTTTAAACAGAAAGAGTCTTTAATTGTTTATGAAACTGATCCAATAATAATGTCACTGAGGACAAAAAGTATGTGAAATTAGGCTTTCCAGAATGTAAGTAAAGTATAAGTAAGTAAAACTTTATTTATATAGCGCCTTTCAAGATAAAAATCACAAAGTGCTTCACAACAAGGATAAAAGCATTACACATGTGAATAAAACCACTAGAACAAATTAAAAGCAGATTTAAAAAGATATGTTTTAAGCTGGCCTTTGAAAGCAGCAGCAGTGTCCACAGATCTCAGTGATAAAGGCAATGAGTTCCAAAGTGTCGGAGCCGCCACGGAGAAGGCTTGGTCACCTTCTGTTTTCAATCTAGAGTGAGGAACAGAAAGGAGGTCATTTGCGCATGACCTCAACACTCTGGACGGAGTGTAAGGGATCAAAAGTTCTGAGATGTACTCAGGGGTTTGTCCATATAGAGCTCTCCATGTCAAAACAAGGATTTTAAATTTCACCCGGTAGGAAATTGGTAGCCAGTGAAGTTCCATAAGAAGAGGAGTAACGTGGCAGTATTTTGAGGACCTTGTTAATAGCCTCGCTAATAGCCTCGCTAATGTCACATGATCTTATGCAGCAGTACTTTCAAATAGAATTTTTCTTTTTGTTTGTCATTCTAATGAAGAGCTGAATCTTTTATTTTATTTTATTTTATTTTATTTTATTTTATTTTATTTTATTTTATTTTATTTTATTTTATTTTATTTTATTTTAGTTTAGTTTAGTTTAGTTTAGTTTAGTTTTATTATTATTTTTTTATTATTTTATTTATAGATAGATAGATAGATAGATAGATAGATAGATAGATAGATAGATAGATAGATAGATAGATAGATAGATAGATAGATAGATAGATAGATAGATAGATAGATAGATAGATAGATAGATAGATATGTATATATAGAGATGTGAACGTGACCACCAGAACCAGAGTTCTTCAGGCTTTGTTAATTTACAATCACACATGTTACCGACAGAGGGCGCGCTACCCCATTGTAATGTTAATGTTTCATTTTTGAGGCACAGAATAAGAGAGTGGTGACGTTTGACGTCATCACGCAGAACGTGTAGCACCGAAGCAACATGGCTTTGAATGGAGGTCTGTAAACTAAATTGTTATCTCCCTGCTAACTTCGATATTTATCTGTTTACCGGGTTTGTTTTTTAGTAACACATTTCTCGCTCATTTCGACCGCAATTCTCACGTGGTATTTTATTTTGTTTACGTCGCCACCGTAAACATGTCGTTAGACGAAACCATTTGCTGGCTAACTTTTTATTTCCTGACAGTATTAAATCTTCTCATTTTTAAAAAACAGCCTTAACCTATGTAGTTTATTACGTGTATTTTATTTTTAAGTTTTGTATTTTAACAAGCAAACCTGAATATTTAAATAAGAGAACGTAACCGCCACACATAGCGGAGTTTGTAACTTGTAGCTGTTTTCTTTATATTTACATGCTTGTTACCTGTAGATGAGGAAGACTTTGAGTGGGAACCTCCAACTGAGGCAGAGATGAAGGTGATCCAGGCTCGCCGGGAGCGACAAGACAAAATCAGCAAACTGATGGGAGATTACCTTCTGAAAGGATACAAGATGCTGGGGGAGTGCTGCGATGTGTGCGGGGTGAGTGCAGGCAGGCTGTCATCGATATTCTATGTTTAATCTTAAAAGGGTTAAATTAATCATGAATGTTTGTGTGTCCAGACTATTCTTCTTCAGGACAAACAGCAGAAGAACTACTGTGTCTCATGTCAGGAGCTGGACTCTGATATTGACAAGGACAACCCAGGTAAACTTTATTCTTTTCCTCATTTTATTTCATAGATTTGTCTGCAATTTTTCACATTGTTGAAACATCTAAACCCCTAGGACAAGGCGTTTAATATTTAATGTAATCTTTTTTATTTTATTAACCTCTCCTTGATTCTTTAGTTGTTTTTTTTCCAGCTCTTATTTTAGAGTTATCACTTTATTTCTTGTCTCAGCTCTAAATGCGCAGGCTGCACTGTCTCAGGTGAGAGAACGGCAGCTTGCTGCCCAGCCGTCTCCACCAACCCCTGTCCCTCAACTCAACGGAGGGGCCAGCAGCAGTTTGGCAGGTGTGACAGTTCCCCAGCCCAGACCAGAGCACTGCGAGGGGGCTGCAGCAGGAGGAAGAGCCCCCGTGCCGCAGCCGATTATTCCGTCTCCTCCAGCTCCTGCCTCCACTACAAACATAGCTCCCGCTCGTCCTCCAGTTTGTCCACAGAGCTCCACCCTCCTGCCTGTGTTGCAGGAAGCTGAAGAAGCTGTTCTCACTAAACTTCGCTGGGCTACCACCCAGTTACAGAGTTCAGCCTCTCTGGAGGCAAGCATCCAGCTCTGCAGCCTCATCACCAGCTGTGCCAACTCGCTGCGCAGCCTCAAGGAGCTCAGCCCGTAGGCACGGTGGCCTGGTTGAATCCATGGAGGGATGGAAACGCTGCGTTAACTTCCCACTGCTTTGGAGTACTGACTTTGGTTTAGCTTCCCTCAATACCTGAATCTTTGCTTAAAGCTAAATTAAAAGTGGGTCCTAAATTGCACTTGAAATTGAATTTCAAAAGTGCACGAGTTTCTCTTGGATTATTTTTGGCATGCAGCTGGCAGAAATATGATGTAATTGCTTTTGTCAAATTATAAATTATAATTACAAATAGTTATTTGTTGAACCACATGAATTTTCTATCAAAGGTTCAGAACATGTGTCGAATAGAAAACCAAGTCTTGTGTAAAAAAAACCCCACAGAAAATCAATGTGAAACTCTCCATTTTCATTGGATCTTGTTTACTTACAGCGGTGGCCATATACATGATAAAACACAGGATCATTTCTAAATTTTTGTTGGCTATATCTTTAAAAAGATTCACAGTTTCATAAACCCAGCTTCCAGTGCACACACCCAAATATTGTGTTTGCACATTAAGAGTCTATGCTGGTGGAAAACAACCAAAACTTGCACCATTGGACTGTTAGATTTCTGTTGTTTCAGCTTCTGACAATGCAAATGGGATTATTCTGAAGTTTTTTACAGCTGAATTGAAATTCTGTTGTTTTTTTTTTTTTTGTGAGCTCTAGAGTAAATAAGCCTCAGTGTTGTACATTATGAGAATAATTTCACGTTAGAGAATCCAACTTTGGTGTTCTACAAAGTTGTTTTTTCTAATTTCATATTCAAGAAAACAGTTCAGTACATGTCTCTCTCCACAAGAGGGCGCCAAATCCGAGGATTAATGTCAACGTTAGAAATAAAAAAAATATATACTTTTGTCACTTCTGTAGTTTTTGTTTAATTTATTATCAACATGTTCGTCAGAAGTTCAGACCCCCCCGCCCCCCCACACGCACACACACGCATTTTATCTAAAGTCTATAATTATTAGGCTTGTCAAATGATCAAAAACAAAAAGGCTTTCTTGAGGTTTATGATCAGTGCTGTTTTATGTGAAAAAAATCAGAAAGTGACAGTTCCAGTTATTCTTCTCTGTTTATTGATTTATCCTACCTTAGAGCAGATCGAGTCATTTACCACAGTGCTGTTTTAGAGTATTTCTTTGTTTTGGTTGGATTTATCGGATAGTAGTTGGCCTATTTCATTGGCTGTATCCAGGCGACGCGCGTCAACCATCCAGGTGAAGTAACGCCCCCTTGTTATCCCAAACAAGCGTTTGGCGTGGCGTGGTCCTTTCCGGGCGATTCAGGGGGGGTTCAGTGGGCGCCCCAATCAGCACAAAGAGCAGGATGCAAAACAAAGCCCGGAAGTATCATATTTCCACAGTAGCCTACTCGAATTGGATCAAGTAGTTTTTGGTGCCATGCTGGGTCCCCACGCCTATTTGTTTTGAGTCTCTTCTCCGTTCTCTGAATCAGCTGTCGTCAGAGTCTTTGTCTACAGAAAAACTCAGTGATCCAGCAGCTGACTGAGATATTCAGTCATCATGAACGGGAGTTTAAACAGAGCAGCGGACTATAAAGCATCGGAGGGGCTGCCGCCGCTTCCCAGGGGCCTGAGCGGCACCCTGAACTCCAGCGGCGGCTCGTGGAGGGACCTGCAGAAGGTTCACAGCAAGAGAACCCGCATCCAGGCAGAGATCAGCAGCAGAGGAGGTGGAGAGGCGCTCACAGCCAAACCGGGCGGGCTGGACGCTGCGCTGGCGCTCCTGAGGAAAGAAATGGTAACGTACGCGCATCTCTTGTGTGTCTCGTGTAGAAACGGTTCTCTCTGTCTGTGATGTTCTAGACTTATTTCAAAACAATTCTCTTTGTTGTTCTGTTTTCTCCTAAATCACCGAGTTGTATGTAAACTGTACACAACAAGCAGGAACTATGTGTTTGTGTTGCAGGTCAGTCTGCGTCAGCTCGACATGTCTCTCCTCTGCCAGCTGTGGTCTCTTCATGAGACCATCCAGGAGTGTAAAGGCGAGACCTCATCTATGACTGATAATGGATACTCGGAGGAGGAGGAGGAGGACTAGAGGAGAAAGATAAAAGTCATCTCTTTTTGCACTAAGACAAGATGCATTGCATCATTTAAGCTACAACTCTAAAAAAGTTTGGACTGTGTAAAATGTAAATACAAACAATGCAATGATTTACAAACATTTTTAATCCCCAATAAAATGGAAACAACATGCCAGATGTTGAAACTGAGACATTTCAACATTTCATTGAAAATACTGAATGTTCTTTTGGGAATAAAATATGAGTTTGAGGTTTACAAATCATCACATTCCATTTCACTTTAATATTTTACAGCTTCCTGACTTTTTTAGAATTGTTTTTCTCACATGTTTTTGTTATTTCCAGGTCTTACTGTATATATGAACTTATCATTTTGACTTTTTTCAGTTGTATTTTTAGCACAAAATTATTCTGTTTGACATCCACTGTTGTATGAGTTAAGAGTACAAGTATGAACATTAAAAGTTTGGGCTGTTTGCTAGATTGCATCAGTCAGTGGAACATTATCTTTGAATTATCAGAACCTGACGTGAAGCCTGGAAAAAGCCTGAGAGGGGAGAAACCGGCAAAACAACTTTGTGATGTTTTGTGTTGAAGCTCAAAAGAAATGTCCCTAAACGCAACACCCTGATACACTCGAGACAGATATAAAAAGCTCTGGGTAAATATTTAAGACAGAAGGATTTCCAACATGGCTTCCCAACCAGTGTAACACCATGAGTCATGTGACCCTTCAGGCCTGGCAGTGACTGCCTGCAGCAGGTTCAAGGCATGATGTTGTCAAGCTGTAAACAACACAACTGAACTCACAACCCACTATTTTCAGAATTGAGGCAATTTCTGAAATCAGAAGTGAAAGAACTCAAAATAATAAATTTTCACCAAAAATGTTCTTACTTTAGAAAAATTTCAGCTCATAACAAACTAGTAAGTTGTGAAAATGATTCTGAGCGTGAGTCTTAAACAGGACAGTGAAGATAAACTCTGAGGTGTTTCATACAAGTTGCTTAGTCATTAGAAGTTCTGAGCTTTTATATTTACAGTTTTTAAAATTTAGCTGTTTATTTAAATTCATTTATTTTTCTGTGAAGGATTGCAAAGTGGGGAGGGATGTGATCTATCTCCAGCAGACTGTTTATTCAAATGGTTCATAAATGAATTAGAAACACAAAATAATGACTCATTGTGTAAATTTCATATGACGTTTCATCATAAAGCGCGTGTGACGTTCTTGTTTCTGAAGTCGTCAGATTTCGGTCTGCTGCCTGACGCCACCAAGAGAGAGCGCACTGTCTCCAGTCAAGAGGAGCTCCTTCTCTCCAGCATACCTCCTCTGAAGACATCCTAAAAGCAGCGACATGGGAAAACCCTCATGCTGTTTGGATGTTTCATGGGACTGAGTCACGCTGGAACTCTATTTATAATGAACATTTGCTGTGGAGGTATCCGAAACTTACCTCATGACAATCTGATCAAACTGAAGACCCTTGACTGTCTCATCTCATAAATTCAACGTTTCTTTATTCAGCTGGAAACACACTCACTGTAAACTCCTTTAGTGCACTCCAACGAGTGGCTGGTAAAGTAAAAAGAGGTTTTACTCGAAGTTAGTGCTGGTTAGTGAATGCCAACAAGGACAGCCTGAATACAATAACTTGTGAGACTTATAGGAAATATGCCACCCATCTACTGATACAAGAAAATGTGTAAACTATGTATGGCTGTCAGGCCTTTCTACAAAGAATAAAATTGCTGAGAAGTCTTATAATTTCCCATAAACATGAGTTTTATCTCAGTCTGAGAAGAAAAACAACTACATTTCAACTTAAAATGACCAGAAAGGAAGTAAAAACAATTAAAACACATCTGGACTTACAGAAGTTTGGAAAAAAATGTACAAGATACAACAGTGATAAAATTGTCAACCAACCAAACTTCAGTATAAAAACTACTGAGATGCAAAAAATATACATATTTTTTAAACTAAATTAAGATGTGATGCCAAAAAAAAAACAATACAAATGAAACAAAACCACCAAATTATTAAATGAAATGGAAAAATATCCCTTATGATGCAAACAAACAAACAAAACCATGTGGGACAACATTTAGTCTCTAGGAAATCTTTATTGTGTCATCTGGTGTGTCTGGGCTTGTTGTTTCTTGCTCTTTGTTGGGTTAAAAGATGAAGCAAAACCAGATCATGTGGCATTTTGTCGGGAGTCTTTGGTCAGTGAGCAGATAAAGCAATAATGCAGGAGCAAGTAAAGGACTCAATGTAATATTAGACCAACTCTGAGTCATGAGGGATTTGTCTCGACCGCCCCCTGCACCACACTCCTCCACCCAGCTGCCTCCGTCCATAAATGATCCCTGTTACCCCATCTAAATATACACTAGCATACCCTCACGCAGGAAAATCCCTGACTTCAACACACACACTCTGACAGACTATAGTCTGGAAACTGTTGGATGAAACACACTTTTCCTGGTAATGCAGATGAAACTCAGGAAGTGGCCTGAGTCATAAATGTGAAGGATGAATTTGCATGAATTTTCAGCCTGCAGAATCTTGTGCTGTTTATTAGGTGAAATGGTCACAGTCAGATAAGGTTGTTTCTGTGATGTAGACAGTCAGGATCAAAGTCTACAATTATGACTAGCACAGTGTGTTAACACATTACATGCAGAAGGGAAATGAAGGACTTTGCATGAAGCCCTGCTGCATCACCACAGACTCATTTTGCATATCCTCTCTCTCTCTCTCTCTCTCTCTCTCTCTCTCTCTCTCTCTCTCTTTCTCTCTCTCTCTGTGACGGGCTGCTGTCAGGAGGTCTGACTAACACGAGAGGAAGCAGATCAGTGTTACAACAACCCAGAGTTTGAGTCTCCATGTGGATTACTGTCCATGAGATTTTCTGCAGTTGTCAAGTTGAAACTTCTTCATCAGGCGTTTTGAAGCGAAACGGGTGGAGTCTTCATCCAACCCGTTTTATCTCCTCCGGTAACTCAGTCGATCAACGCACATGATCACATCTCTGTTTGGCGTCAGTGTGCGTTGTTCGAGTAATTGCAAATGAGCGCAAGTCGCAACTTGCGCGAGTTTCAACAGCAGCAGCTGATGAAGAAGAGGAAAACCATATAAGGATCTCGAGCTGTGGGCAGATTCGGAGTCTCCTCTTTATTGTTTTGGTTTGAAGTAAAGTCTGAATTCACCGTCAGAAGTCATGACTTCGGTGTGGAAACGACTCCAGCGTGTCGGTAAAAAGGCCTCCAAGTTCCAGTTTGTAGCTTCTTATCAGGAGCTGGTTTTGGAGTGTACCAAGAAATGGTGAGTAAAAAAGTTGTTGTCATTTCACGTGACGTCAGAGTTTATTTCTGTTTCAAATATAAACAACCTCCACTGTTTGGTGTGTTATTAGCTATAATAAGACTCCATTATGGCCCATGTTCATTCTCATGTGAAGTTTCCGCTACGCTGGTAAAGGTGAAGGTGCACCTTCCGGAGACCTGTGGACTAATGAGCGCGAGTTCGATTCCCGACGCATATGTTAATAAACTAGCTGTTAAGATCAGTCCTAATCAAGAGTAACTTAATGATGGTTTCATGGCCAACAAGAGACAAAAGTTGAAGTATTAAATGAAATGTTTAGTATCTTATTATTATTTTCCAGCACAATTTCCTGCTTTACAAACAGCTGGCAGCTGATTCATGAGCAAGGCTTTTACATAAACTGTAAATAAAATAGTAATAACTAGTAATTTGACATGTTTGGCAACAAACCTTATTGTTTTTTTCCCCTCTTTGTGTAACCATGTATCTTTTTTAAAATCTTGCACAAAAATTCGTTTCCACTGGGGAAAGTTTCTCATTATCTTTAAGAGTGGTGTATTGTTTTTACCCAGCTGCACACTCTTATCTGTTGAGATTACTTTAAAGGAAAGGATAACTGAGACCTGTCAGCACTTTGATAAGAAACTCAGGTCATCAGTCACCATCACTGAAGAATCTGATCAGCAGCAGAAAGGCTTGTGGTGTCATTTAGAAACACTGACGCAAACAGAAATCAGATCTTTTAGTTTTTGATGTTGGAAAGTTTGAAAGGAGGAAGTGGGAAGAAAAAAAGTTGAATCCAAAACTTTGAGTCATCTGTATTTGAAACGTGTCTGAGTTTAAACTCTGCATCTGTGTCTAAGATTTCTGCCGTTTCAAACTTACTGATAAACATCAGGCCCAGCAGATGGAGGATCCGTTCACTCATTCAATGAGTTTTATTTGTTTACATGCTGCATGTACGTGGAAGGTTTGTCTAATTCTAAGTCAAGACACCCAGTATGTAAGATGTTTTGATCTATTTATGAGATGATTTACACAACTGCTCCACTGATAGATTTTAAAAAGTATACCTAAAAACATAACATAATAAAAATAGTCAGCTGATGCCTAAAAGCCTCTTCAACTAACGAGACTCAGGATATTTAACGATGCTTTCTAAGCAAGTTTCTTCTGCACCACAGGAGTCAATATTATCACTTCCTGCAGGTTCTGGGTTCACTAATGATAGATCCAAATTGGTTCTTTTGAAACAAACACTATTGTTTTCTGAGCAGTAATAACATCTTACCAAATTTTATTGCACCACTATTGTTTGTGAAATCCATCTCAGCATTCTACACCCCGTCACTTTGCACATTTAATGACTTTTAATTTTCATTCAGTGTCTTTTAGTTTTGATACTCCTTTTCTCTTCTCCTTCATCATGTCTAACCATCATCACCCTCACTGCCAAGTTATTTCTGATGCCACTCCCGACTCACTAACACACATATTAAAACCAGCATCTGTTGGGAATCTTGTGATAATTTATGCTGTTACTTCTTTTTTTATTGAGTTTAAATCTGGTTGTTTGTGATGAACACGTGTATGTTTTTTTTGGTTTATGGGGTTCTGTCTTCCTGTACGGAGGCACACCTCTCAGTCAGGACACATGACTCCACTGCTTCCGCTTTCATTTCCTGTCACACATAACGTGCCAAAACAATGAAAGCTTGCAAACTCAAATAAAATGTGCACTTTATTCATTGTGATTGCAGATAAACACCTTCTTGGATTGTGCTGTGTTGTTATAAACACCAATAGATGCATTCGAAATGTTGCCTTCTGCATAAGCAGAGCTTTGTCTTTGACTCAGAGACATTATTTCTCAGTAGTGACAGTCATAAGATGTCCATTAGAACCAGTCTGTAAGACCCTATCTGTCTTCATAATGTCTGCTTTGTTAGGAGATTTGTTTTTTTCTAATGTGGAAAATTTTGCTAATGATTTTTTTTTTTTTTATCGTTGCTATTTGGGTCATTTTTTATCCCAATATTAGGTGAGTAGTATCATTAGTTTGATGTGTTTGTGTGTTTCTGAAGGCAACCAGACAAGCTAAGGGTTGTTTGGACCAGGAGGAACCGGCGCATGTGCTCCAAGGTAAAACAACAACAAACACTCAAACAGACATGGGCCTTTTATTCTCACTCTACTCTTGTCAGCACATATTCCTTAACTCTTGCCTGTGAGGTTAAAAATAAAGATCTATCCCAAATGCCAACAGTGAAACAAAGCTTCAAATTGGTCTGCACAGCAACATAAGCTCTACTATTTTCAATTTATAATGTTCCCACCTTATTTCACCATTAGCCTATAGAAATTCTGATTTTGACAAGCTAACGTCAGACGTGTCTTTTGAAGAGTGTGAAATTGTAAGAAGTGTCCAGAATCTCCTATCGTTTCAACAATGTCCTCACACAGATTGTGTAAAATACATGATGGACACCTACACACATGCTTGTTGTGTTAATGTGCTGTTTGCAGCTCCACAGCTGGCAACCTGGGATCAAGAACCCTTACAGAGGCATGGTGGTGTGGCCCGTCCCAGAAAACATTGACATCTCCGTCACCTTATTCAAGGTATATAATGCAGAACAAACTGTTTTCAATGGAAAAATCGGATTAAATTAAACAATATACTGAAAACATTTAAGACAGAATCATTATTTAAGTGCTTTCATTTGTAGTTTGTTTTTCTTTCTGTCTTGTGGGGAAGTGCATTTTGGGTAAAACTCTGACCCAATCATTGGCTCCGCCCCCCACCTGGCTGTAATGAGAGGCTCTATTCAGAGTTAATTTTAAATTCAACACGTGACAGAGTTTTTTAAATGTAACTCCCCAAATTAACACCAACTCTTTTGAGGATTTTACTCTCATATAGTTAAATAGACTAAACAAGTGTTGAAATAACACCGTATTTTTAACACTCAACACCAACACAGGGAATTTAACACTTTTGAGTTTACTGTGTAGAATTACTTGTTTCAAATCTTAGCTTGTTTAACAACCAAGTTGTTCTGGCTTGGTGGTTAAATGAGGTTTTACTGTACTTGCAGTAACATGCATAGATGTTGTCATCTTGAGAAACACATTATCATTATCCTCGCTTGGGTTTTAGAGCTTCTGTGCTCGAAGGTGTTTGTTGTTTTAAGAACATTTGGTTCAGCGCTTCAAATCATAAAAAATCTGAGAGAGACTTATCTACTCAAAGTTACACTTAAATACACTATAATTAAAGGTAATAGAATTAAACATATGCAGTGATAGATACATATGTTCACACTTACACACAAAGTGAAAACCTGTAGTTTTTTTAAAGATTGGCAGGAAACATTTTATAAAATTTTTAATTCATTCATGTTTATAAGTAGACACAGATATGTAATGTGGAAGTTGATGTCAAGACAAGCTTTAAGCCCCGCCCCTTCATGTAAATGATTTTCCTGATTAAGAATTAAAATATAAATCTTTTTACCTTGATCTTTTTCCCAGAAAACTTTGTTTTGATTTGTTATTTGATCATTAAAAAACACACTGATTGTGTGTAGATGAGTGGGCGGGACTTTCAGCCTCACGTCTCTAGTGTTCACTCTCTGGTTCCAGAAATACAACATGCCTACATGCCTATCACCCATATAATATAGCTTTAGTTTCATACAACAGAAGTTGCTTTGTCCATCTTTATATACAGTTTACAAATTAAACAACATGTACTTTTATCACCTCTTTAGGAGCTCAACACAGATGAGTTTGAAGACAAAGAATGGACATTTGTCCTTGAGGGTGTAAGTATCCCTTCATTATATAAAGCTGTGGATTTACTGAAATGGTTTTGTCATCAAACTCTGAAAACCTCATTTAGTTTAATCTCCATGTAAATATGAAATAATACAGAACAAAGTATTTTAACTATCATAATGTGATCATGTACAGGAGAATAAAGGTCACCGTAAGGTGTTGGCATCTGCTGACATCAACCTGAAGCGCTATGCCAGTCCAACGCCAACACAAACTGACCTCACTCTGCAGCTGAAGCCTCTGTCAGTCAAAGTGGTGGAGGCCACGCTCAAGCTGTCGCTGTCGTGTGTCTTTATTAGAGAAGGAAAAGCCACGTGAGTAACTTCACTCATTTTATTTCATGCCACCCTAAAGATTACTCTGAAAAAACCTAGAATGTTTTAATGATTTTTCTCTAATTTTGAAATTAAAAAAAGAACGGGTCATTAAATGGTTGACCTCAAGTTTTTCTTCTGTGTTACATTTTTGTGTATAAAATATTATATTATATTATATTATATTATATTATATTATATTATATTATATTATATTATATTATATTATATTATATTATATTATATTATATTATATTATATTATATTATATTATATTATATTATATTATATTATATCTTTGATGACAAATGTGTATTTTTATGTGTAGATTTATTTATAACCCTAACCCTTCTAAACATTTAAAAAATATATTTGTCTTTATTTAGCTACTTTTGTTTCAGACTGGTGAAAGAGAAATCACTTTGTATCAATGTTGGAATGAATGTTTGTCCTTGTTTCTAAGTGATGAAGATATGCAAAGTCTCGCCAGCCTAATGAGTGTTAAGCCCACGGATATTGGCAACCTAGACGACTTCAATGAAAGTGATGAAGAGGAAGACAAGAAGTCGGTTACTGCTATAGGTACAGGATTTAAGGGTATTTATTTCCACTCTCTGATATTTGTTTCATCTCTATTTTCTCTGACTTTCCTCTCCTTTCTTTTGCTTCCCTCTTTCTTTTTATGGCTGCTGTTGTAGTTACACACAGTTTAACCCGTCCAAACCGCCCCGCTCCCCCTCCTCCCGACAAGCACACCTCCACTGGAGCCGTACTTCCAGCTTCAGGTACCTCCATCTTTCCTTTTCTGTTGCTCTATTTTATCTTGCCAGAGAGGAGGAGGTGTGAACAGGAACACCCTGTGTCTGCTTCTGTTTCTCTGTTACTTAAGGTCTCCGTTTCTCTTGCAGTATTTCACACACTTGTGCCACTGACTCAGTTGGGATTTTTGTTGAACACCACATACTTCTCATCCAGACACTGAACATAGCTGAGAATCATGTGATGAAAGACACTAATGTACTAACGTATATCTGTAAGCAGGTAACACTCCAGCAGAAACAGAGTCTAAAACTTTCAAAAACATCTTAAAAAAGAACATTTTATTTTAATTTGCCATTCTGTTCATTTCTTACAAAGATCAAAGTGTATGAAATATGAACATATAGTTTGTAGGTCATTTACTTGTAAATCTTTGCTCAAGAATTCAAATTTCAGTAGCTCCATAAACTCTAAACAGATGCAGCTTCATATCGTGTTTGCTAAACTGAATGGTGAATCTTGTTTTTAAAAGTCTGAATTTTCCATTGAAAATCCTGAAATAGTCGCCAGTTCTGCTATAGATGTTGTAGAAGAACTAGACAGAGGAAGCACACAAGTGAAATGACCTTACGAACTATTCTTATGACCAGCACACATCTAAAAATAATGAGTTACTTTCTGACACCTGCTCACTCATACAGCTGAAATGTTTTTTTACCATTTTATTGCAAGTCGAATTTATCAGATGGGTTTCTACTGAAAACAGAAGTTCGAAAGAATTTAGGAATTTTGACTCGTCTTGGTAATTGTAGATTTCGGTCCCGTGACGAAGCAACAGACACAATGAGACTGTTTCAAATCCAAGAAATAATCAGTTGTGTTTCAGTTCTCTTAACATTTTTTCCTTTTTTTGTAAAATGATATGATCAGGAAAAAGTGCACAAAAGACAATAACAGGCTTTAACTTGTGCACTTTTTTGTAGCTTCAGTGTGTTTTCACTCAAACGTTTAGGTCATGTGATTTGTTGATCACATGACATTATTACTACTGACTGCTTCTCCATGAGCTTGTCTTTCTGTTTTCATTATTTTAAGTCACAATCATTTTTCACCTCCTTTCTTTTCATAAATTAACCCATGCAGCATCCGGACAGGTTGTCAATCCTCCTACTTCCTCTGTCACCTCACGACCTCCTCTACCGATTGCGCCTCGCCCCTCACCACGTTCCTGCCGACATCCCGTCTCTGCTGCTTCTGTCCCGCCAGAGATTCAACCTTCCCCTGGCCCCTCCCCTCAGCCGTCCCCCAGGGCCAAGCATCAAAAATTAGCCAGCTCTGTTCTTCCTAGCTCTGCTGGGTCAGACTCTAATCTTCCAAGATCGCAGGTCAGAGCAGATGCTCCTCCAGTCCTGACTGAGGTTTTTCCTCTCTCTGATGTACCCCTTCGTCCGCCAAATCAAGAATCCTCCAAAGCTGTTTCTGCTTTGCCAGCTCTCTATGCACCCATCAGCTCCGCTTCATTCAGTTCTTATAAAGGCTCTGGAGCATCAAGTACAGCCTTTAAACTGTCCTCGGAGTTTCCCAAACTCCCTCCCCCCTCATCATCATCATCATTAGCTGAAACTAAAACATCTTCTATGAATCCCAACAAGTCATCTCTAAATGTATCCACTTCTCTGACCCACAAGTCTGTATCCACAGTCCCCAAGTCCTCCTCTGTCCAAAAATCCATTCTGTCCTCCAAGCCTCCATCTGTTCAGCCTCCTTCCATCTGCAGCATCTCTCAGCCTCCTCCTCTACCCAAAATCTTCCAGTCAGGCTCAACAAAAGGTATTAAGAAACAGGCTGATTCAGGCAAGCTGCACAAACGTGATATGAACTGGTCTGATTTGACTTTGTTTTCTGCATGGTTTTATATCACAGACAGGGATTTTCCAGTGTACTAATTTAAGACAGTGGACCATGTGCACTAACACTGATGCATGCTTGCATGGATTTCAAATTGAACATCTAAATGTTTCGTCAGAGCTGCTGTACTGTGGGACAAAAGACAGAAATCAACTTTCCTACACTCTCAGAAATAGAGGTACGAGACAAGAACATTTTTGTACCTATAGGTAAATTGTTTTAAAATGTTCCCTTAAAAGTACAATACTGGTCTTTAAAAGGTCAGAAATGCCCCTCTGAGGGTTAAAATTCATAAACTTCATAAGGTACAAAAATGGACCTGGACTACAGGGTACACCCCCAGCAACAAGAAGGGAATAATTTCTGTCGCTGGGGGTGTACCCTGTAGTCCAGGTCCATTTTTGTACCCTATGAAGTTGTTCCACTAAAACAGTAAAATTATGCCACATTTTGAAGTCTAAAACCAACATTCTGAAACATAATATTGAAAATAATGGATGAAACTTAATAAAATTGAGATTAACCAGCCTTGACCAGGGTTGTTGGGGCAGTTGAAATGGTACAAATTTGTACTTTATATCAATTTAAACCCTCAAAGGGGCATTTCTGACCTTATAAAGACCAATATTGTACTTTTAAGGGAACATTTTAAAACAATTTACCTATAAGTACAAAAAGGTTCTTGTCTCGTACCTCTATTTCTGAGAGTGTAAGAAAGAAACCGATGAGGTCACAAGTCCAGAAAGCTGCAAAACAGTGGATGGAATTTTAACTGGAAGATATAATAGAACACACAAGTACTCCACAATAAGGTTTATTTTCTTATCCTGGTCACTTTTCAGCTTCTTTTCTTATTATTTTCTTTAATAATTACACACAACCTTTGAAACTGTTAACTTGTTCAATAAAAAGTGAGAATGGACCCAAAAAGGAGGCAGCATGTTAGAAACACAACACAAAGCAAAAGTTCAAGCACTGCGAGGCAGATACTTCAAAAGAGTCAACAGGAAAGTGAGAAAGGTCAGAAAAACAGGTTTTTAAATGGCAGGAAGAAAAACAAGAGTTTAGAGAACAAACACATGCAATGAAATTGCAAAGACCAAAGAAACGAGAACAGATAAATTAAACTTGTAGTTTAATGAGACAGTCTTATTCTTTAAAAGGTTTCTATCAGTAAAATATACTTGTAGCAGCAGGATTCTCTGTTTGGATTCTCTGAAATGTTGAACATAAAGAGTCACTG